>RJWT010053037.1:0-10481 GCA_004365215.1 Cuniculus paca | reverse complement strand
TAGAGTAAGAAAAACAGACCAAAAAATCACAGTCTTTTTATTTATGCAAAATTCTACAAATTGAAAGGTATACTGTAATGACAAAGTCAACAATATTGTATAATGATAAAAATGGAATAGAGAGAGGAATGAAATATAAA
The DNA here is from genome assembly GCA_004365215.1 of Cuniculus paca. Taxonomy (NCBI): domain Eukaryota; kingdom Metazoa; phylum Chordata; class Mammalia; order Rodentia; family Cuniculidae; genus Cuniculus; species Cuniculus paca. The sequence goes on along the minus strand of RJWT010053037.1, from coordinate 10,341 downwards.
GAACGTAGGATACTTTGGGGATGATAAAAATGTTTGCTACCTTGACAGTGATGGTGATTTTAAATAGACAAGTAAGTGTTATCCATGAATATGTGCATTTTGCTGTATATAAACTGAGCCTCAGTAAGAAGTAAAGCATTTTAAATGTGGTCTTTTTAAAAGAGCAGTCCAGAGACAGCAGAGGAGAGAAAAATTCCTACAGATTTGAGACAGGACTGAGGTTGTATCTGTGACTTCTAGATCTTGTCAGAGGAATCAATAAATTCTTCCTTTGTTCCTAACCCATTTGGTCTAGGTATTCTGTTGCTTCTAACAGAGAGAATTCTAGCTGCAATGGAACTATTGCCTACCCGTTGGCACTAAAGAAGATGTATAAAATTGATTACACTAGCCCTGCACATAAAACAAATTTAAAATTTAACTATTTCAATGATTATAATAGTTTATCATTTACTGATGGAAAACATTCAGCCAAAATCAATAGTTAATAGTTCTCTTAAGAGACTTGATTATTCTTTGAGATATGTTTATTTCTGGTAGGATCTAATCACTATTTGGGACTATGCATGAGCCTTGTTACCTGAATCTACTTATTGTTAGAGCAAGAAGACTTAATGGTTAAGCATTGGGATTTTAATGGACCAGTTGTGTGTGTGTGTACGTGTGTACACATGTGAGTGCATATGTATATAATATATATGCATATATAAAAATACATGTATGTAATAGGTTTGATATTTATATTTATCTATATAGTATCACCTGAATGACAACAGTGTAACTTATTTTCTTGTTATGAGGTAAATAAATATCTCTAATGTCCACATGCATTTTTCCTATTAAATCTGTATTATTTCCTCCTTTTCTCCCTTCCAAAGAGTATTGTATTGCTTCAGATAATGATAGTTTGTTTTTTCTTTATTTAACTCCATACTCTATTCTCAAGTCTCTAGCAGTGTAAGAATCAATTTAAATGTACGTTGTAAGAATTTATTAGTTGGCTAAGGCTGCCATAATAAAATAACACAGATTAGGTGTCTTAAAGAACAGAAATTTATTTTCTAAGAGTTGCTGAGCCTACAAGTCTAGGATTGAGGAGTCCTCAGGTTTTGCTTCTTTAGAGGTCTCTTTCTCTCTGGCTTGCAGATGGCCACCTTCTTGCTATGACTTCACATGGTGGACCTTCTCTCTTTGTTGTGGTCTACTCTTTTTTTTTTCTTTCTTTTTTTTTCTAGTGGTTCTAGGGATTCTACCCAGGGCTTTGCACATGTTGGGCAAATGCTTTATTATGGAAGTACATCTAATTCCTCTTTTTAGAAAAGTATTCTCATACCGTACTGGCCTGGTCTAAGGTCTCCATTTTAATTTTAATTAAAACTACATCTTTAAAAGTCCTAGTTCCAAACATTGTCATAATCTGCGGTATTGAAAGGAAAGGTTTCAACATACAAATTTTGGGGGTACACAAACTTAAAGCAGATACAATAAATCATGTTTAGGTTTTCTTCCTCATTCTTCTTTCAAAAAAGAAAGCTTTGGGAGAATGATCCTCAAACTCAACGTACTGAACCATGAAGTGAATATTTTTGAAATTGTTATATTGACAAATTTGTTTACTTTGAAATTAGATGACTAAGTTATTGATAATCATATGTCAAGTTGAAAAAACTGAATCAATATAGCTTATAAATCATACCGCATTAAGTATATCAAATTCTCTCAAATGGATTCAATTATGAATATTTATTCTCATATTTTCTTAGTTTAACAAGTTATCAGCCTGATGAAATAAAATATCTCTACATGGAATTTCTTCCTTTTATGCCTTCTTATTAAAATATTTGATATGTGCACATTCCCTAGTCCCTTTTTTTTTGTCTTTTTCTATCTCATGTGCAAATCAGGACATTATTTTATCTGATATTTCTTTGAGCTCTGTGAACTGTTTTCTTTGCAGTATACAAAATAAGACACCTTTGAAATTTCCTTTTAGAGTTCTCTTTGCTGACAGTCTTTCTACTGCCCTATAATTTCCACTGTCTTCCTCAAGGGAAAAACACATCCTTGGCTCTTACTTGCATGTGAGGGTAGTCAGTGAAAAATCTCTTATTAGGTTTTTGCCATGTCAGCCACTAAGAAAGTTTAGTAGCTACTGGGGCATAATGACACAAAAGCATGCAGATGTTCAGTATCTCCCTGAAACTGCACTCAAGCACTGACTCATGTTCAATTCATGGAAGTTTAGTATTGGCCTGGATGACATATGCAGAGCTGCTCTGAAGCCAGAATTCTCAGAGACATTTACAGGACAATCTCAGCATGTAAGCAAAGACTAAGTTCTTCCTAATGTATCTTTATGCCTTTGAAAGAGAACATGAAAAAAAAAGTAAAAGATAAGTGAGGATAAAATAACCACCATAAAATTGTTTTCCCTAGAATGAAGACGGAAAAACTCACTCCTATTCATAAATTCCCCTGCCATTCAATGCCGAACCAAACTTCCACGACTCATTTCTTGGAAATAAGAATTAACATTCATGACTTAACCAGTGATGATTGTGATCTTGCACATAAGAAAATGTGTCATAAATCTTGTGTGCATTGCATATACTAGTGAATATGATAATAATTTTATTAATTCTTCCACTGTGGAAGAATTGAAGTTATTGTAGCCAGAAATCACTAAATTTAAACTTAAGAAAAAATTAATAATTTAAATTAGGAGACATACTCTAAACATGTACTAATAAATAGATAAATAAGTAAATCAGGATACAGAGACTGAAATGTCTTACTTTTATTTGTTAGCTTTCTCATCTCTAAAATGTGGTTAGCCAATCTATCTTTTTTTATAGCTCCTCAAATTTTCATAAAATACTTTAGAGCAGATGGTTAATATTTTATGTAAACCCATAAATAAAATAATCAACAAGGTAGAAACTTTTACCTGTATAAACATTTTTTAGCCATATTCATCACTTCTGCTTTCCAATTTTTTTCAGCTGATAAGAGGTGTTGAATCAAAAGAACTTAGATAAAATACTTTCAAGGAAAAAAAAAACACATTTACCCTTAGGAGCTCAAGATACTCAAACATCTACTATTTCCAGATTTTTTGTTAAGTTTTTTTTTAAACCCTATCCTTTACAGTCTCAAAAAGGATGCTCAAAAATCAAAATATGTTGTCCTGAATGTTGTTTAGGAGAAAAAATATCCTTTCTACATTAAGTTTATGACTGAGGTCCCTATATCAAAAACACATCATGAGAATTTACTTAATACAAGTTTTATGTGGCATATGACTTTTAAGAAATCAAGACCCAAAGAAAGAAAAAAAAAACCCATGTGTTTTTTGGATAGTTTTGCAAAAGTGTAATTTGAGGATAAGAATGTGATCCAATGGTAATAAATTGGAGGAAACTTAACAATGTCTGTTTTTTCAGATATTTCTTGGCACCTCTGAGTGTTCAAGAATGAGGCTATTCCTTTCCACTGGGTATCCGGTGGAAGCTTCTGAAATGAAATGAAGGTTTTCTAACCTATTTCTAAGGAAGATTAGAGAATTCTTGTATGACCTGCTTCAAATGAGTAAGACGAGAGAAAATGAGAGTAATCTTTCTGATTCTGACTTTTCTTCAAATGCTAGTGTGTTATATTTCAGAACACCATGTCCTGAATCACACTGTTGTCCAAAATGGCAAATCAGTGACAACCTTAAAGAGTGTATTGCTCAAAAAATGACATCACTGAATTTAAATTGTATGCCATTTCACTGATTTTGGTCACCTCGGTCAGTGTCAAATACAAGCTCTAAAGATAGTCACTCATTATGCAGAAAAAGTAGAAGAAAATTGAACTTTATACTTATCCCTATTTATTCCCAGGAATTGTATTCTTAGACTGTCTGTGGGCATCCGAGATTACAGATAATACTGAATCTTGTAAGTATGATGTTTTTACTTAACAATACATTCACACACAAATTTAATGCCTTTTTGATATTCTATAAGCAATTTTCAGGTATTTTGACTGCAACTTTTGCAGTTTGAGGTGGAATAATAAGACTGGCTTGGATTTCTTTTCCCTTATTCATAAATTTTACATTTAGAACATTCATTTTTACATGGATCTTCCACCATATTTTTCCTTAATGTGTTAAAACTTTCATCTTTCAAATTAAAGGAGATAATTCATGACTTTTCTTTGGCATAACCAATTGCCACCATCATTTCTCTTGTGCTTTGTGGTCATTATTAAGTAAAACAGAGGTTACTTGACCACAAGTAGTATGTTACTGTGATTTGATAACTGAGACAGCTACTAAGTGACTAATGAGTGGAAACCATACACAGTGCGTACATTAAATAAATAAATAATTCATTTCCCAGTGGACACACAGCATGATGGTATAAGATCTTATGATGCTATTCAGGTTGGCATACAATTTAAAATCTAGGAACTCTTCATTTCCTATTTTTTTCCACTTAATATTTGACTGCCATTGACATCGGGAAATGAAAACCACAGAAAATAAGAAAAGGGAGTTTACCATATGTACCAGATTTGTTATCTTTTTAAAATATCAAATATGGTTGATAAAGGCCATGGTGGCATTGATCCCCACCGATACATACTTTGTGAACAACACAAGTTGGAAATACGATATGACTTTATAGTAGAGTAAAATTTCTTCATTTAAATTCTAGTGTTATGTTCTAAAAAAAAATAGGGAACAGGGAAAATCAGAAAATAAGTCTTAAAGAAGGACTGAAGGATTTTATTAGTGCTAACTGGTAATTTTACTATATTTCTGTGGTCTGTCTACTCAATCTCCAAACCTCTTAGACTGGAAGAAGACCTGGCAAGTGTTTTAAGGCCAGTCTTTCCCTCTTTTATATCCAGCACTTCTCACCCTTTGAGATGTTGTTCCAGCACTTTGTCTCCTCTCTACTTTATCACTTTCATCAGAATAAAACCATAAACATCTTAATTCATCTGATTTTTCCTGTTGAGCTCCTAGCCTAAGTTCTCTTAGTGCTTTCACAGCAAATTCCTCAGGAGTGATACCTCCTTTGCTCTTTCTACTTTTACTCTTCCTCACCCCACTGCAATTAAGTTTTCATTAGCTCATTACACCTCTTGACATATTTATATGTATAATCCTTCATTCAAAAAAAATTTAAAGAACCTATTATGTACCACATTTCTGCAATGGTAGTTAGTGGAAACCTCAGAATAACATTTTTTTGCCTTTTGTTCTAGGAGTAAAATTTTAAACTCTTACATTGTACAGGTTTTAAAGACATAAAGAATATCAATAAACAGAACCTCTGGGACCCAGGCAGCTAGCAGGGATGCACCTTCGGAGTATGGCCACAGAGCCTTGCTCCTGGCTGGACGGAGTTCAGAACCTCTGCACCAGTGTGGCTAGCCGGGACGCACGCGTGAACCATGGTGCTGGGGCCCTTGGTGGCAGATTTGAGTCCTACATCTAAAATTATTCTTTTATCAGAGAAACTACCCCAATCACTTTGTGCCCTTGTCCTCATTAACAATCTCTCTGTACTTCCAGGTTACAGAAGTCTAATCAGGTGTATTCAAATTTCCTAAGATACACATTGTGTATGATTACAGGTCAGTAATTAAATCTACTTGACAAGAGTAACTCTTTCGTACAGAGATCTTAAATTGCTAAAAGAAGAACATTCACTTTAAAAATTTCAAATTAAAAACATCTAATGGGGCTAACTGGTGGTCTCTGATTATTTATAAAGAGTGTAAAGTATAGCGTCTCTGGAATAATAATAATGAACTAACAACTAAAATCCAATCAGGAACTGCTCTGACATAATTTTGACCCTGAAACCACAAAATTTTTAAGATCCTATGACTGTACAACTGTATAGCATTATATTGACAATAACAACAGATGTTTTAGTGAGGTATTTATCTCTAGGCTGGATAGCTATAAGGTAATAATATCAGTGTTTTTCAATCCTAGTTCTTCTTACTTCCTCAAATGGAAATCAGTTGAAGTTTTGGTATAAAGCAAACTAGTGATATTTAAAACAGGTTTTCTCCTCTGCAGGCTACTAACAGATTTGAGTATTCCTAGTTTACCTCTAACAGTTGACGCTGGCAACAATGCAATTTCAAGCAGCAGATGGTTACTTGGATATCACAAATAAGACGGAAAGAAGCTAGTGAAAAACTGACTGGGATGGCAGCTCTGAAAAAACTTGCAAATTTCAGCAAAGGCAGTAGAGATTTGAATGTTTATGAGCAATAAAGACAGGAAAAATGAACAGGAGGCAGAAAACTTAATACAAAAAAGAAAAGGTTAATGTGGCAGGAGGTGTGGGTCTTATTCTTCCCCAAGGAAGGGGTAAACATATTCAATAATTTTGCTGCTGCATGTGTGCACAGTAAGAAGAGTTCATCATGGACATAGAGTTCTGCAATGAAGCGAGAGAGTCACCGAGTGTTCACAACTATCTTAAGGCTGCATTCAGTAGATGGCTCCCTTCTGTACACTCTATCAAACCCACACTCAGTTTGCCTCTCCTTCCTTCTTTGTTGATCTTATGGGATTTTTCTTGCCATATCATGATCCTATATCAGTGATACAACTTTATTAATAAATGAATTGCCTTGGGAATGTGTTGCTAATGTGCTAATTTGCTCTTAGCTGAGAGTTCTAATATATGAATAAAATGTGGAGCACATCATAAGGGCTATAGAATCCATTACATTTCAGAGCAGTCCACAATAATCCATATCTCATCTGTTTCCTGATGCCTACTTTCTCACTTAATCTCTATGTTTTCTCAGTTGTAAACTGGGATAATAACATACCAGACTCACAAGTTTCTCGTGATGATTTATTGAGTAAACATGAGACAACCAGTGAGCCCTCTGTTGGTTACTCTGTTCTGTCCAGTATGATTTGCCAGAAGGTGAAGGAAGAATGAAAATCAATGAAGGATATTATAAACATGTACGAATCTGCCAAAATGAAACCCATTAATCTGTATAACTAATAGGGACCAATAAAAAAGCTGTGAAAAAAATATAATCTACTATGTGCAAATAACAGTGAAGAACAGTTAATACAGACCTTCTATCACTTTCAAAATTACACATATCCCATACTGTCTAGTCTAGTAAATGACTTTTACAAATAACAAATCGCTGACATTTGGTGCTTACAATGTGCCAGGCATTACTCTCAGCACTTTACTTGTAAAACACATTTAGATTTGCACAACCATCCTATGATGAAGCCACCAATATTATCCTTACTTTACAAATGAGGAAATGGAGGCACAAAGAAGTAAAGACTACTGTCCTACAGCATCATAGTCAATACGTGGAGGAACTCAGCTTCAGGCCAGGCTGTGTGGCTCCAAGTTCCACACATCTTAGCACTTCTTTCTTACCTATTCATATGTGTTCTCACACTATCCTATTTCTGCCCTCAGTGCTTTCATTACAATTCTTAACTGAACATCCCAACTTCTCTTCAGCATCATTGCTCCATGACATCTTACCCTGTATTTCTCTCCATTTTTCCAAGTATTTGTACTTTCTCTCATTTCATTGACTTTTCAGCTGCTTTCCAAGCAACTGGCTTTCCATTACTTTTGAAATTAGTATATGCAACCCTTTGACTACTGAGTGTTACATTAAGAATATTCTATTCTTTGTCTTTTATTTCCATATCAAACTACAAGAAGAAAAGATTCCATATCAAGCTACAAAAGACAAGGTGTTTTGTTTCCAGGTATGTCTGTTCCTTCTTCATCTATTTTCAGCTTTCAGTGAAACTGCTCTCTGGAAGTTACCATGACTCAGGAAAGTCTAAAGAACTCTCTTGGTTCTAATGCTTACTGAGGAACTTTGGATATGAAGTCCATAATAGCGGTTATTCTAAGCAATGAGTGAATTAAGAGAGTTTATAGAAATAGTTCATAGGATGGTCTACAGAAAATATTATAAAAAACTTCCTTGAAAACATGAGTGTTCTTTTTTTTAAACTGTATTTTTTGCTCTTCAGGAGCTATCGTTGATTAATTAGAAGTTAAAAGGCTCATTTCTCATGTAAATTATACCAATAACTATGAAATAACTATTCAGTTCTCTATATTTGAGAATTTTTTCATTCTTTTGACATTTTATTAGCATTGTTCTTTTGCCCCAAACTTTAACAATGTCACAAAAAAAATCCTTACAAATGAAGTGGTTAATTAGCATAACAATGTTCATGACCCACAATTTTTTAAAGCAATTGACATTTAAGAACTAGTAGGACAGGCTGTCATTAGACTTTAATAATTATATATGAATTTTTCAGATAATTGTAAATTTAAAAATATTCACAGTTTGATACTCTGTATTGTTTAAAAAGAACCCCCCCCCCCACACACACACAATTTCTCACATCCTTAATAATATGGGATCTGAGCTGAATTCAACATCAAGGAAAGGACAGTTTTCTAATTGAATTGGGATTCCTGCAGTGTCATATTCTGATTGTTTTTTAAAGTCAGCTTTGTAAGGGCAATTTTATAGCCCTCATCAGACTTAACAACAATATCTAATATAGAATTGTATTCATCATTTTTCCTTTGCTCAGACAGTGTTCAACAGTTTGGGTAGCAGCTACAGATGGTTCAGTCCAAGGCTGACTGGCTCCAAGGTGGAAATATCATGGAGGAAGGGCAAGGTCATGCAGAACTGCTTATTTCAGGGAACAAGAAACCGTGAAGTTTGAAAAGACTCCGGAAAGGGATGTATCCTCCCAAAGCTTGACCCCTTACCCACAATACATCTCTAGTTACCCCCACCTCCTAGCAGCACTGTCAGCCATGAATATCAGTAGATTTATCTCCTGATGAGTATAAAAACCACACAATCCAATCACTTCTCTAGGAGTCTCTTAATCGAGTCAACTTGACAAGTAAGATTAATTGAAACAACAACAACAACAAAAAACTCCACAATAATTATATATTTATTTAATTTTTGTACTGGGACTCAAACTCAGGTCCTTGCACTTGCCAGGCAGGCGCTGTGTCACTGAGCTGTATCCCCAATCCAATAATTATTTATTGAATGACTTCATGATTCCATGTTATGGTGAAGAGGATTAAGAGAATATTTTCTAGTCATTCTTGTTTCTCACTCCCCTATTTCACTTAAGAACCGGGGACAGTTAAGGAGCAGAATCCTCAAAGTAGAACTCAAAATAAGAAGATGATAAAATCAATATTCAGACTGGTAATATTCTCCTTTTCTATTCAACTCTGTCCTAGCAGGTAGAATTTTGCCAGGGAACAATGATTATAGAATCAAAATGATACAAAATCTAAACGCCAATTTAAATTGAATTACACTAGAGATTCTATTGATTATATCAGATTCTGTACTAGTGAGGACTTAAGATAGAGAAATATAGAAAGAGTGAGACAGAGAAGAAAGAGAGAATATAAGGTTTTGGTTCACTTGATTACTGAATTGGGTAAAACCCAAGATTTGCAGAACAAATTAGCAAACTAAAGACTAAGGAGAGCTGGTGATGTGTTTCCCAAGTCTGGTAAGTTTAACACTCATAAAGAGAAAAATGTTCCAGTTCTAGATTTGACTACTGTCCAGGTTCTCTTTGCTCCCCACTCCTTAACCTCCTTGGCTTTTGGCCTTAGAATGTCAACTTCATTGGGAAACCATTGGGTAGAGTGTTTTGTTTTGGGATAACAAAAAAAGATCTGAAAGACCTGAATTTCATTTTGGACATAGTTGTACAACTTTGTCAGTGTGTTAGAATCTACTGAATCTTACACTTTAAGTTTGTAAATTGTGTGGTATATGGATTTTAGTTTAATAATACTGTCATTTTAAAGTTAAAAATAAAAATAAGGGAAAATTTATGTAAAAATAAAACAAAATGCCAACTTAAAGTCAGGCATAGTGGTGCACTTAGGAGAATGCATCAGGGGAATTGTCTCAAGTTTGAGGCCGACCTGGACTAAATAATGAGCTCAAAGCCAACCTGAACTACACAATAAGACCCTGTCTTTGAAAAATACCCACCCCCTGCAAACATGCAGCTTCATTCCAAGTTCTCAAAGATAGCTACCTCTTGTTCCCACAGAGGTACGTGCAATAACCATGCTCAAAATTGTGACCTCTAGTTCTGGGGAGCCTTTTCTCTAGTTGTACAGGTTTTGAAATCCTCAACATCTTCTTTGTTCTTCAAGTCCTAAAGGTGTGGTGGTTGCATGCTGTAGTGCAACCAGTTCTTAAAATTAGATGTATTTTCTCTGCTTGCAGTAACTAGTGTGG
>RJWT010053036.1:0-10479 GCA_004365215.1 Cuniculus paca | reverse complement strand
GATCTCAGTACCAAAAAACAAAAAAAGCAAGCACTAACAGGAAGCCCACATGGAAGATGACCTCTGACATAAGGCCACATGTACACTGACGGCACTGAACCCCAGGACTCACATGCTGGGGAAGCATTCTCCCCTAGCCTTTTCTGGGGGCAGAATGCGGGGTTGAATCCAGCACCTTCTCACTGAGTTACAACCCTGGCCCGCTTTATTTTTTGACACAGGATACCCCTGAACTGTTATACTGCCCTCTGAGCTAATGTGGGATCCTCCTCCCTCAGCCTCTAAGGGTGCTGGCACCATGCCCAGCTCTATTTTTTATTTTGAGATTGAGACACAGATTCGGCAATATCCCTCTAGGCTGGTCCTGCTGGAGTGGCAGATCAGGCAATAGCATGGGGCTGGCAGACAAACGGAGGAAACAGCACCCGGAGGACCATGAGGATGAGCAACATCCGTTCATATCTAAGGGCTGGTGCACAACCAGAGAGCACCATCCCCAGAAGAGACGCAGGGTGCGCCTTCAGGGAAAGAATTGTAAGTGTCCAGCCACCAGTGTGGATAAGCTGGGCAATGAAAGAGGCTCAGTGAAAAGGCTTCCAAGAGGATGAACACCTGCACACTTGCTTCACACACCGATGACTAGAGGTCATGAGAGGAACAAGATGGGAGTGGAATGCGGTCATTCCACAATCTCTAACCTCCAGTTTTCCAACAGCTGTAAGTGCCTGAGCTGGTGCTAAAGGGAAATCCACTTATGCATCAACCAGACAGCACAAGACAGCACCTCATTATTTCCTGTGCTGTCTTCTGAGGAAAGCATGCCATCTATGGCCTCCTGAACACATCCCAGAGCTAGCCACACCCCACCCATCACCCTGGGGACCCCTGAACCAGGAAAACAGCTTTCCCGTGGGAAGAAGCCCAGGGCCCACTTCCCATGACAGAAGCCAGGGTACAAACACCTGCTCCTAGGGTGCCACTGAAATACACAAAGAAGGCGCTGGGCCCTGACTGGAGGGCCCAGCACTGCGGCAGTCCCTCTGGGACCTGCTCATGTCAGGAGTGGGAGCTCCTGACTGCATCACCCAAACCTACTAAAAGCTGGCCCGAGGATGTGGGCACAGAGGAAGTGGGGTCTCTACACAGAAAATCCACCAAGGGCACGTTGCAGTGTGGAGTGCTGAGCAGGGTCTCGAGCTGCCCTGAAATGCCTCCCCTCCCACAACAAGGGCAGGAATATTTGTGTATTCATCTTTCTGACTTTTATTAGTACATCTGCAGCACACACCTCACTCATAGTGGGGAACAAGTACATATACATTACATATCTCAACCCCCCACCTCTGCCAGGTGCTCCTCTTAAATCCAGGAGGAATCACCTAGCAACGTGAGGAGCCTGAACCCTCTTCCTGCCTGAGGCAGACTTGCCTCAAATCTGATGAGTCCTCTCTCCTTTATTTCCTTTTTAATAAGAATAAACTCAGGCTGGGGATATAGCTCAGCAGCACAGTGCACCTGCCTGGCAAGTACAAGGTCATGAGTTCAATTCCCGGTACAAAAAAAAATAATTTAAACTTGTTTGCATCCTATAATTTAGTTTTAAATTGTTTTCAAAACTCAGATCCTTATGGAAAACACACTCTCATAGGAGGTAATTTTACAAGATGCCCACAATCACAGATCAGCTGTTTTGGAAACTTAACTAGGCTTATTTGTTGCATTTAAGGGAATTCCATCCAGGATGAAAAAGAAAAACAGAATGTATGTATTTTATTTTATTTTATTTTATTTTATTTTATTTTTTGTCTTTTTGAGACAGGGTCTCACTATGTGGTTCAGGTTGGCCATGTGCTCACTTTGTAGCCCAAGCTGGTCTTGAACTCGCAACGATCCTCCTGCCTCATCCTCCCGAGTGCTGGGATTACAGGCGTGTGCCACCAGACCTGGATTACAGGCGTGTGCCACCAGACCTGGCTAGTCTCTCCATTTCTTAGCAAGAGCAAACTGACAGAAAATCTTACAACTGTAACTTAGTGTGTAAACATTACACCGCCCCCTTGACTGACATGCTTTAAAATTTTGTTGTAATTTTTTTCTGTTTATCTATGAGTAAAATAGATCTGAAAAACAAACAAACAATCAAACACATTACACCAGCTCAGCAACCTCTTCACCTCCTACTCAGAGAGTGGAATTTGTTGGGAACACCCATAATCCTCAGCCTTAAGCGGCAAGCATTCCAGAATATAGCCAGCGGAGACTGTCCAAGGACCAGTGCACATCACTGATGCACACACACCAGGGACTTTTCTAAGGTAAACAGACCTTAGTTTCCAGGTCCTTACCAATGAGCAGACTGGTCTCAAAGATAGCCAACCAGTCAGTTCTCATCTGCACAGAGGAAATAGCCAAACTAGGAAGCCCAGAGCAACAGGAATCACAGGTGAAGTCAAATGCTCTGTTCAGGTGACTGTTAAACCAAAACAAACCAACAGAACCCAGCACACATTTCTCACCTTTGTGGAAATGGTGGCGCCTGGAGCACACCGCCCTCCCGTGCCACAAAACAAGGATGTAGACAGGGTTTGAAACCACGAGTGCCTTTATGAAACCCTGAATTTCCAGTTTTAGAAATGAGAGACGTGGTAATCTGGCTGAATTTCACCTGTACCAGAACAAACTCTACAAATGCACCTACTCTCTAATGAAGTTTATTTTCTCAAAATGCATTGCCTCCTCCTAAAATCAAGTGTCCCAGATAAAGCACAATGGCTCTGTGGGGAGGGAACGGCTCAGTAGTACAGCATGTGCGAAGCTCTCGGTTTGATCTCAGCACCAAAAACAAGAAAGTACAAGGCTGGAAGCAGGTCCCAGCTACTTTAGGGTCCCCAGTGCTGACTGTCACTGGAGACGACACAAGGTCCCACAGCGCAGACCACAAGGCAGTGCTCCACCCAGATGACACCTGCTCTGCTCTGGACTAAGAAAAGGAATAGGGCCAGGCGTGGTGGCTCACGCCTGTAATCCCAGCACTTGGGAGGCTGAGACAGGCAGTTCGTTGTGAGTTCGAGACCAGCCTGGGCTACAAAGTGAGCTCAAGACCAGCCTGAACAGCATAGTGAGACCCTGTCTTAAAAACAGGGCTGGGGATCTAGCTCAGCAGTCTAAGCGCCTGCCCAGCAAGCGCAAGGTCGTGAGTTCAATCCCCGGTGCTGCAAAAAAAAAAAAAAAAAAAAAGAAAAGGAATAGGTGGGTGCTGGGAACTGAACCCAGGGTCTCATGTATGCTACATACAATCCACCACTGAATAACATCAACAGTCCTTTGTGTGTGTATGAGACAAGGTCTCGTTAAGTGGCCCAGGTTGCCTCAAACTAAGATTCTCATGCCTCAGCCTCCCAAACAGCAGGATTACAGGCATATGCCGCTACACTCAGCTGGCCTGAGACATTTGTGTAGGTACTTTGTGGCCTGTGTAGCTTGCTTTCCCAGTTCCTAAATCAAAACCTCTATTATTTATGAGTCTTTTAAAATAACCTACAAGAGCCAGGTCTGGTGGCACGTACCTATAATTCTTGAGAGCCTGAGGCAGGAAGATCGCTGTGAGTTTGAGGCCATCTTGGGTTACAAAGTGAGTTCAAGGCCAACCTGAATTACGTATTGAGATCATGTCTTAAACACCAATGTGATCATGCACACTTGTAATCAAGAGGCTAAGGCAGGAAGACCAAAAGCTCAAACTCAGGGCTGGGGATACAGCTCAGAAACACAACACCTGCCTGGCAAGTGTAAGGTCCTGAGTTCAATTCCCAGCACCAAAAATAAATAAATAAGCTCAAACTCAGCCTGAGCAATTTAGGGAATCCTTCTCCAAGGGCTAGGGATGTAGCTCAGTATAAAGGCCCTGGGTTCAATCCCTAGTACTGCAGATTAGACAGTCAGACAGACAAAGAGAAGGTATATTGAAAAACATGTATTTTTAAAAATGTTAATTAGAATCTTGGGTTGAGGGTACAGCTCAGTGACAGAGCATGTGCTTAGTGTGTAAGAGGTCTTGGATTCAATCTCCACCAGGAAAATATTAACACGTACATATAGGCACTTTTTCTTCTATCCTTTCCATATTTTCTAGGATAAACACTGGTCACTTCCGTAACTGGAAACAGGGAACTCTCGCCTTTACAGTTCAGTCCTATACACCACTGGGTTTATAGAGTCTGGGTCAGAAATGTGCAAGGGAAGCAAAGCATGGTGATGCCCACCTGAAATTCCAGTGGGCAGGAGCATCACAAGTTCAAGGCCAGCCTGAGCAACATAGCAAGCCCCTGTCTCCAAAGAAAAAAAAAAAGAGCTAGGAGATTAGCTCAGTGCCAAGAGTGCTTCCCAGCATGTGCAAGACCCTCGGTCCCATCTTCAGTGCCTCCCCAATATGTCACCTCATGGCATAAAAGCGTCAGTCCTCTTCTCCCCTCCCACCCTCACGCCAAGTTCTCTTTCAGAACAAACTTCATCACCTCTTGGCTCTGAACACCCACATTTTTTCTCCACCAGAAGGTGGCCAGGGAAGGAAGGAGGTGAGACCTGAGAAGCGTGCTCAGGCAGCCCTTCGGGACTCATCCTCCCCTGGCTTTGCAGTGGGTGAGCCTCTGGTTTGGCCTGATGTGGCATCAGGGGCTTTAGGGAGGGCATGGCTGGAAACAAGTATTCTAGGTTTGGCAGGTTTTCCACTCCACACAATTGCCACACAGAACGCTTTGCTCTTTATGCCTTTATCCTCTTATCTGCCAACAGGGGACACGGCACTGCCCAGGCAGAGGCACAGCCTTGTCATGTGCACCCCATAAGCCTCATGGCAAGAGGCCCGGTGACAGTGAGGACAGCTGCTAGGGCTGGGGCTCTTCCTCCTGCAAAACGAGCAATGGTGCTGTGCAACTCCTGCTATCTTTTATAGAAAGGGAGATTTAAAAATGGAAAGACAAGCCAGGCCTGGTGGTGCACACCTGTAATCCCAGCTCTCAGGAGGCTAAGACAGGAGGATCACTGCAAGTTCAAGACCAGCCTGCACTACAAAGTGAGCTCAGGGCCAGCCTGAACAGCACAGCGAGACCCTGTCCCAAAAAGACAAGGGCGGGGATCTAGCTCAGTGGCCTAAGTACCTGCCTGGCAAATGCAAGGTTGTGAGTTCAATCTCTGGTGCCACCAAAAAAAAAAAAAAGGAAAGACACATTTGTCACAGGAACATCATTTCTAGGACCCTAAAAATGTATACTCAATTACAGTATTGTTCACAAGAGTCAAAAAACAAAAAAAATTTTAACCCAAACATTGAACAAAAAAAAGTAATTTATTTCAGTCACTAGACAGAAGCTTATGCAGCCAATTAGAAAGGTTGCTGAGTGAAGCCAGCAGTCAGGAGGCTGAGGCAGGAGGACCAAGAGTTCAAAGGCAGCCTGGGTTACATAGCGAGATGCCCTCCCAACCCCCAACCCCATCTCAAAACAACACAAAGAGTGAATGTTAGGGCTGGGATGCAGCTCAGTGGTCGAGTACTTGCCTAGCAAGCACAAGGTCCTGGGTTCCACCCTCAAGACTGCAATCAATCAATCAATCAATCAAAAGAATGAATAAGCACTGAGACAAGCTAGCATACAACAACCCATCTCCAACAACCTCTACTATTTCACAACAAATTCAGAACCACTCACAGAATAGTGAGTATGTTTTGGAATGGTAGTGACTATCTCTACGTGGTAGGCTTATGGGTAAGTTTCCTATCCATCTTTAAGGTTTCAAATGCTCTGTAAAAGGATTATTTATACTCTGATGTCTGAAAGACTCAACAGCGGCTGGGTTTAGCTTGGCAGTAGAGTTCCTGCGTGCCATGTCCAAGGTTCTGGACTCAATGCCCAGCACCACTAAAAGAAGACTACTGGTCTCAACCCAACCCAAGTCAACAAGCACACAAACCTCTTGGAAGTAGCGTTCCTAAAACGGCCCTAACCCGAGCTCGCAGTCCTACCGCTCCCAGGTCAGCCAGTGCCTAGCGCCTTTTCTGATCCAGCCCTGAGGACCTTCTACCACTCACTGCAGAGGTTGACTTTCCCCTGAACTGTGTTTTTTTTCTTTCCGTTTTGCTTTTCCACAGTCTCACTACGTATTGTGCAGGCTGTTTCTGAACAGTGTTTCCCAACCTTGGGCACCTAACCAGGAGCTGCTGGACATTGTCCTGACCCTCTGGGAACTCAGAAGTCAGGTCAGAAAGCTTGAACACTTCATGCCAAATTAACAACCCTCAGGTGCCTGAGGCAAAAGACTGGATTCCAAACATAACTAGACTGCCTCAGGCAGACACTGGAAAAGCATGTAGGAAACCAGGACATTCAAAGGTGGATGGCACACATCGTGGAAAATTCAAAATTGTGTGCATGCCCAGGGCAAAACCAAGGTCTGGGAAGACCTGGAGCTCCCCACCTTGGGCAGGTCCCTCAGGGAAGGGCAAGCTGATCATGAGCTGAAGAAAGTCCAGGCCCAAGTCAATCTGCAAAAACTAGAAGAAGTCCTGGCTTTCAAGGAAACCTTTGTCAAAATAACAGCTAGACACAACCTAACAAATAAGGACTTCAAGGACCACAGGACTGGGAAACAAGGCTTTCACAACAAAGTGGAAAGTTGCTGAACAAAAGGGCTCACATAGCACTCAACAAACAAAACACAGCAAACCATGGGGAAAGAGGAGAATCTGATTTCCAAAGCCACCCACCTAAGAGTCAAAGGTTCAGTTTTCAACAACAAAAGAAGTCATAAGGAGCATACACAAAATAGTATAAACTGGGTCTGAACACCAGAAATTCCAGCCATTCAGGTGTGTGAGAGACAGGATCACCAGTTGGTGACCAGCCTGGGCAACTTAAAAAAAATCCTTCAAAACGAAAAATAAAAAGGAAGGGCTGGGGATGTATCTCCATGGCAAACCTGAGAACCTGGGTTCAATCCTAAGCAGCACCAAAAAAAAAAAAAAAAAGAAAGAAAAAGAAAAACATGACTCAATCAAAGAACAAAAAGGGGCTGAAACAGTGCTCAGTGGCAGAGCATGTGTTTACCAAGTATAAGGCCCTGGGTTCAATCCCAGTATGGCTTAAAAAGAGAAAGAAGGGTCAGGGATACAGCTCAGGTGAACGGCACCCGCCTGGCAAGTGTGAGGTCCTAAGTTTGATTCCCAGTACCAAAGAGAGAAGAGGAGAGGGGAGGGGAGGGAAGGGAAAGAGAAGGGGAGATGAGAAGATCCTGGGAGGGAGGCCAGACACTGGATTTCCTAGACAAAGACATTAAGTCAACTGCCCACAGTTTAAAAGACTGAAGAAAACACAAAGAACTATAGGAACTCAGAAAAGCCATGTATAAACAAGACTGCCAATAAAGAGACAGACTCCACCATATCATGGCACACACCTGCAATCCCAAAAGTACTTAGGAGGCTAAAGCAAGGGTATGACAAGTTTGAGGCCAGTTTGGGCAACTTAGGAAGACCCTGTCTTAAAAATTTTGTTGAGGTGGACTGTTTCGTTTTGAGACAGAGTCTTGGTGTGTAGTCCAGGCTGGCCTTGAATTTGTCATCTTTTTGCCTCAGCCTCCTAAGTGGTAGGGTTATAGGTATGTGTCACCATGCCTGACAAAAGTTAAAGGGATATTAGTTGAAAATAAATTCTCAACCGGGCCTGGTGGCGCACTCCTGTAATCCCAGCACTCGGGAGGCTCAGGCAGGAGGATTGTTGTGAGTTCAAGTCCAGCCTGGGCTACAAAGTGAGCTCAAGGCCAGCCTGAACAGCATAGCGAGACCCTGTCTCAAACAGACAAGGGCTAGGAATCTAGCTCAGTGGCCTAAGTGCCTGCCTGGCAAGCACGAGGTCATGAGTTCAATCCCCGGTGCCAAAAAAAAAACAAAAACACTAAAAATAAAAAAAAGACAAGGGCCAGGGATTTAGCTCAGTGGCATAAGCACCTGTGAGGAAAGCCCAAGGTTGTGAGTTTGATCCCTGGTACTTAAATACATAAATAAATAAATGAAAGTAAATAAAATAGATTCTCACCAGGGATATAGCACAACGCCACAAGCACCTGCTTGGCAAGTGTGAGGTTGAGTTTGATTCCTGGTACCAAAAAAAAAAAAAAAAAAGAACAAAACAAAATAAATTCCTTATAGTAAGGAAAACATTTTAAGATATACACAAAATGGGCTGGGTATGGGTGCACACCTATAATCCCAGCACTCAGGCAGGACTGCTGTGTGTTCAAGTCCAGCCAGAAGTACCTAATGGGACCCTGTGTCAAAAACACCAATAGCCGGGTGTGGTGGCTCACGCCTGTAATCCCAGCACTCGGGAGGCTGAGACAGGCGGATCGTTGTGAGTTCGAGACCAGCCTGGGCTACAAAGTGAGCTCAAGGCCAGTCTGAATGGCATAGTGAAACCCTGTCTCAAAAACAGGGCTGGGGATCTAGCTCAGCGGTCTAAGCGCCTGCCCGGCAAGCGCAAGGTCGTGAGTTCAATCCCTGGTGCCACAAAAAAAACAAAACAAAAAAAACACCAATAAACACAAAAAGAAAGCAGAATTAGCAGTTCACTACAAAAAAAAATTAAAGATAAAGGCAGTAAGGAGGAGCACAGCCCTGTTGTCTCTGAGAGGAAATCTCTAAGACAACGGTGGCAAACCTGAGGCAGGTGTGCTGCAGAGGCAGTCTGCATCCATCACTGGGAGCTCTGAAAGGCTCACAATGCTGCCCTAAGATAGACATAAGAATACACACAGCAGGCCGGGAGGCTGAGGCAGGAGAATCACTGTGAGTTCGAGGCCAGTCTGGGCTACAAAGTGAGCTCAAGGCTAGCCTGAACTGCATAGCAAGACCCTGTCTCAGAGGGACAGGACAGGACAGGACAGCACAGGACAGGACAGGACAGGACAGGAAAAAAGAAAAGAAAAGAAAAGAAAAGAAAAGAAAAGAAAAGAAAAGAAAAGAAAAGAAAAGAAAAGAAAAGGGGAGGGGGGACGGGGCGGGGCGGGGCAAAACGAATACACACAGCAAAATGTCAGAAGCTCCATAGCGGTGACTGAAAGAAACGCATCACACCTTCAGGCACAGCACTGAGACAGTCAGTGCTCCGGGCAGGCAGCACCCCCAGGAGCAGCAGCAGCAGCTCACAGAAGAGGACCGAGGCTGGGCGTCTGCAGTGAAACTGTTCAGTCACCACAGGCAGCAGCCTGGTAGGCAGTGGCACACAGGGACCTCGGCTGCCGTGAAGGCACTGGAACCAGACGGGCGGCAGCCTTGCTCTCCAGCCCCCCCTTAGCTGCTGCCCAGGGTGCTGGTCAGCAGCCAAGGGGACACAGCTCCAGCGGCCCCACAGGCCCTCACACCCATAACGAGGGCTTGCAGGACTGGTCAAACCAACAGCAAGGGACAGCAAGCACAAGGGGTCACTACATTGTCATTTCTAAAACACTAAAATCATTTTTTATTATTTTGATTTATTTATTTTTGGTTTTTTTGAGGGTTTCACTATGCAGTTCGGGCTAACTTCAAATCACTAGCACCAAAAATGAAGTAAATAAATCATATACAGCTAAGCACAGTGGTGCACACCTGTAATCCCAGCACTCAGGAGGCCGAGGCAGGAGGATCACTTCGAGTTCAAGGTCAGCTTGGGCTATACAGTGAGTTCAAGGCTAGCCTGAACTACACAGGGATACCTTGCCTAAATAAATAAATGAAACAACCAAAATAATAAAAAGTAAAGTAAAATAAAAACACCCTTATGTATTCGAAAAGAACAGAAAAATACAAATGGTCTGCAGTTTACTTAAGTTTTCTATATCCCACCTGCTCAATTAAGTCTAAAAACAAATATTCCTGAGAAACTGGATCCAGGACAGCCCTCTTCATGTGGCCAAGCTCTACAGGAAGCAGGGTCACAAAACACTGGAGTTGGCTTTAACCCCATAACCACCAAAGCTTCCTGAGTATATGTGCCAGCCTAAGGGCACCCATTCCCAGAACACCAGCTCCTGCTGCTGGGGGCAGGCCACAAATGCTGTGCTAGAGCCAGGATTCTGAGCAGCCGCCACCTGTACAACCCATCAGAACTCGCCACTGACCCAGCCCAGGGTACTGGCCAGCTGCACCACCTGCAGGGCCTCCCCTCCCCTCCCAGCGGAGTCCAACCTGCAGCAGCGCTATTCTTGGAGGTGGATGTCCAGTGTGCCGTGGGGTCTCCAGCAGCACCCCATGCTCTACCCTCCTGCTGAGGCTCAGTGAACACCTCACCTGGAGGGCAGGGAGGCAGCACGCCCTATGGCAGCGCCTCGGGCCCCACCCCGGGCCTCTCACTGCCAAGCCCTGGAGAGGCGTCTGTGAGTTCCTGGGGAACCCTCAGCAGACTTCCCCAGTGCCCATCAAAGCAGCCTGGATCCACAGCGCCCACACCC
>RJWT010053035.1:0-10473 GCA_004365215.1 Cuniculus paca | reverse complement strand
AGGCCAAGAAATAAATCCTCTAATCCTCTCTAACCATGGACACACAAAAATGCCTTCTTTACACTGAGGATGGCAAATGTTTGTCCAGCATCGGCAAAGTTGACTAACACAATTCTGGATGTAGTAAAGCTTTAAACTGTGTTATTTTGTACACTAATGTTGATTCCCACAAATGTAGAATTTGGAATTGCACTTTGTATTCAAATTGCTGAACTTCTACTGTTAGTGTTCTTTTTTGACCACACTGGGAAATACTGAGCACTTCCTGGGTGGTATTTTGCACCACCTTATCAATTTTGTGAACCCTGAAGGAATTCCCAACCTAAATGGCAAAGAAAGCAAACAGGAGAATGCATATTTATAGGGAGTGCAGGTAAGTCTATCATGACAACAGTACTCCTTAATGATAAAAAATGTAATGTAGCATTAATGATAAAAAAAAACCCTCGCCCTGCCTTCCTCTTGCTTTCTTTTCAAAAAGACTATCAGCTCTTTGACTTCATAGTTTCTTTGAAATAGTTTCATTTCTACTATAAATTCTAGCTGTGATCATCTGTACTGTCTCTCTCTTCTTCACTTTGTTTCTTTCTCTGGCCTTACTCTTCCACTCTCCATTTTAATTAATTACCTATATGTCACACAACTCAATCCCACACCATTATCAGCTGTCCCAAGCTTGAAATCTTCATTTCCCTGCTGAAAATACATATGACAAACTTAAATACTCAAATTAAACTCAGATTTTAATCTGCTTGGTTTAAGCCACACCCCTAAAGTTCATTTCTTGTCATTTCTTTTTTTTTGCACTGGCAAAGTTTATTCAAGAAAGCAAAAATGAAGAGTGAGAGAGAAATTGGCTCTGCAAAGAGAACTTGGACAGAGTAAATAGAAAAAGAGAGAGAGCAAAAATAAAAGTACACACTGGGTCTGGGAGACACAGCACGGGCTATCATAGAAACTTATGTTAGCAGTCATTTCTTCTTTTATTCTCAATGCCAAATGTATAAGCTTGCACTTGTCTTCCATTTACCCTAACTATATACTTCTCAAACCTACAGTTCTGAGGTTGCTCCACATAAGTATTTATTTGTTTTTATGCTAAATAATAGATGAGGCCCAATCAATCATTTGACATATTTTGTTTGTCAGCTTCCCGGCACTGTAACAAATTCCTGTGGTAAGTCGACTGAGAAGGGGAAGAAGCTCATTTTGCCTCACATTTTCACAACTCTTTGTTCACTATTTGGTAAGCATGTTCCTTTTTGCCTCTAGTGACCAAGCATCATGGCAGGGCCGTATGGCAGAGTAAAGCTGCTCGTCTTGTGGTCAGGAAATTAAGGGAGGAAAGAGGAGGAGATCATGGTCCCAGTGTCTCCTTCCAGGGCTGCCCCCGCAATGACAGGAAGACCGCCTAGTGGGCGCCAGCTCTTAAAATTCACATCACCTACCAATAAACCAAGATAGTGACTAGATCCTTAACATCTGGGCCTTTTGGAGACATTTAAGATCCAAAGGACAGCACCTCGTTATAATGAAGCATCCTAAAGGATATGCTCACATTTTAGCTTTAAAAGAAGTATTTTATTTAAATGTGATTATGGTAGCCACTGCAGTTTTACTAGTATCTTGAAGTTCTATATTGCTTACATTGTTTTGCTTTGGTTGTTTTGTTTTGTTTTTGTTTTATACTGGTTTTATTTTATTCTATTTTGTTTGATTTTATTTTTCCCTGATGGTATGGGCAGTTACATTGCAGATAACAAGAGGCCTTATGGTAGCCATTATTGATTGCCTTTTACTCTGTTTAGAAGTCATGTACCATGTTCATTGTTTTGTTGTGATTGACTCTACTCTGCTTTATTTTGCTTTGTTGTATTCTTTTCAAAGTAAATTTAAAAAAATAATCATGATTGACATGTACAAAGTTGTGCTTACTTAGTATACATAATTCACTGAGTCTGGTAATATGTGCCCATATATACCCATAAAGTCTCTACCATGAAGACTGAATACATTCATCATCTCTAAACTCTCCTACTCTCTTTATAATTATAATTTTTTTCTTTTGTAGTAAGAATACTTCATATAAATTCAACATGCTTAGAAAATTTCAAGTGTACAATAAATATATTGCCAGTTATTGTCACTATCATATACAGTAGAGTTTTAGGAGTTATTTACCTAATGTAACTAACAATTTCTACCCTTTCAGCCATTAGTTCCTCCTCTCTGATTCTATGAGCTTGACTATTTATGATGTCACATATAAGTAGGGGTCAAACAGTATTTCTCTTTATATGTCTGGATTATTTCATATGGCATAATGTCATCCAGTTTCATTCATGTTGTCATGAAAGGCTGAATTTGGTTCTTTTGAAAGCTTGAATAACAATAGATTTAAAAGATCTAATCTTTAAAGGCTCCATCTATTAACAGTCACGTTTTGGGGCACAGGGGGTTAGAACTTCAACATTTGAATTTTGGAGGCATACAGTTATTCAACCATAAAACTATATGGTTAATACATTTATGCATCAATGGACTGGATCCTCCAAAACCATAAGCCAAAACTAACCATTTCTCTTTATAAGTTAATTGCTTCAGATATGTTGCAATAGAGGTGGAATGCTGACTGCTGAACGCTGTCGCAACAACCTACCATGAGTGGATTGTGAAGTTCATTCCATGAAGACCAATTTTGCATATTTCTGGAGGCCAGAAGTTTAAGATTAAGGTACTAGATGGGTTTGTTTTCATTTGAAGAACTCTCTCTTTGGCTTGCGGATGGTTGCCTTTCTTCTGTGTCTTAATAAAATTGCTCCTTATGTGTGTGTGTGTGTGTGTGTGTGTGTGTGTTGTCTGCGTCATACTCTCTTACAACAACATAGGTCATATCAAACTAGGCTCACTCATATGAGCTCACTTTACTTTAACTTTATCTTTAAAGGTCCTATCTTCAAACAGACACATTTTGAGGTACTGGGAGTTAGCATTTCAACATGTGAATTTTGGAAGCACATAGTTATTCAACCATAAAACTATTCTCGGTTCTTTTACTGGCAAAGTGGAGTTACCAAAATGATGACAGAATTGCTCTCAAATTAAGTAAGATGATTCATATAGAGCCTGCTAAGCAATTAATGAATGCTAGCTATTATCATTACTCAAATGTTAATCTCTGTACTTGTTATATTACACTAAAGCAAAGAGTGTGAGCTCCCAGCCAGCATTCTTTTATCTTTGTATTTTTCCCCCATGTTGTGTGAATATTGCATTCATTTGCTTAAAATTTTTTGGTGGCTCCTCTTTATAATATTTAGATTGCACAGCAAGGTGCCCACACCTTTTTCTAACCCATGGACTACATTTCAGGCACGACTTCATGTTTATTCTACCTGTCCTTGGTTTACATTTAAGCTTTTAATATAAATTAACCATTTTTAGTATCTTGCAAAATGTACTATTTTATACCTCAACATTGTTGTGAAAATTACTCTTTTTGAAAAACACTTGAACCATCTTCCTTCTCTTACTAAGCCATTACTCATCCAGAAAATACCAGTTTGGTAAAAATGTCCTTCAAGAAATCTTTTCTTAACTTTTAAATTGCAATACATGTTTGATGTTCCATTTCATCTGTGCCAAGCTGTTAAAATATATTAATTGCTAGATTTTACTGTAATTGCTTATGTGTCAAATATCTCCATTAATGTAAAAACTCCTCACAAGAAGAGCTACATTTAATTCATTGAATGAAAAATCACATTTATATCTAAATGCTTCTGTACACACTGACATTTCTGTGTAGTAGAGTTCATCAGTTTGTAGAAGGTATGCAAAAAATATTGAGCTATTTTTCTAACTAATTAATTTAGTTAAATTAATTCAATGTAAATGAATGTCTGGTTCTGAAACTCCATAGTTTTGACATTATATTTCAGGAATGATAGATATGATAGACATAAAATTTGCTTACATGTGTGTTTTCATATTATTTGCCAAAATAAACTCGCCTCTTCCATGCTTTGTCTCCTTCTCTCTTAAAATTTATTAGTATGTTAATATAACAAATATGAGATAGTGCTATGTTTACTGCAAAGTAAAATGGCTGCAGAGGCAAGAGACCCATATCCTGGATGTTTCCATATGTGGTTTTTGGAATGCTGCCAAACATAGTCTTGGGTTTTCTTTTTTCTTTTTTATTATTCCATAAAGATAGCTACTCTTACTGTACAGAATTCTTGAGGATTAGGTTATTTGCTGAAAACTCAGAACACTTAGTACAGTGCATCGACCCCTAATAAGTAATGATTATTTTCACTGCCACACTGAGTAACACTGTTGATAATAGTGACTCTCCGTCACTACTTACTTCTAGATATTTGCTGTCTGATTCTCAATAAATGACTAAATTAAGCATTTCCAGCTTATTTGTGACTGATTTTTCTTAGACGATTTTGTTTCCACTGGCAGAATGTGTTATTTTTTTCTCTTATCATCTATTGATAAATATGTTGATCAGTTCATCAATCATCATTATCACCATCTATATTTAATTTGATCAAGATTATTTTACTCCATTCTACTTAGGATGTCTTCTTCATGTGAAAAATTAGAAGTAAATTTGAAAATATGACTAAAATACCGTGTTCTTTTTTATCTCCTCCATCCCATCCACCCCTTTTCTCTTTCTAATCTTCCTTCATTCTTTCTTTCCCTGTTTCCTTTCTTTCAATTTAAGAGAGAAATTGTATAAAGATATCATCTAAGTAAAAAAATTATCTGATGTTATCTAATAGCTTCAAAATAAAAGTAGGAAGTTTTAATTTAATTAGATATTTGTTCATTTGAAGATTTTCATTATGTATAAAATTTAAAGAATTTATAGTGAAATTATTTGTATTTACATAAATCATATTTCTTACCAAGGGTATATATTGTGCAATTAGTTTCTTATAGATACTAGTAAATGACATTACATAATTTTCTTTATTAAACAATATTTACAGATAACACATAGGCATACATATGCACAAACAGAAAGTAAAAAGCAATGTATATATATAGGCATAAAGAAAAATAATTTCCACTCAACATATAGACAAAACAAAATTAATGTTTGCATCCTTAAACCTGAGGATATCTTTGTGTGTATTTGTGTATGTAAGTGCATATTCACAATAACAATTTAGGAATGTATATGTGGGTGGTGTGTTTGTGCGTGCATGTATGTGTAGAGACTATTACAAACGTTTACTGAGATTCTTTGTTTTAACTGTGTAGTATTGCATTTAATGATTTTAATACATTTAAATAAGTTCCATTTTGGTGAATATTTAGATTTTTTTGCATTATCATTTGTTAGACTGCTTATTGAATGAATTAAATTTTCCATCACTTTCATATCAAATGTGAATTTCTTTCAAAGAAAATACTTTGTCAAGTCTAGTTTTTAAACATCTTTATCATAAATTTACAAAAATAATGGTCAAAATTATTTTCTTTTTCTTTGAAATTGGAGGTTATCCTGGTGCTGGAAAAAAACAAAACAAAACAAAAAAAACCACTAAAACTGAAATTGGAGGTTATTATTTTTTTCACATTTTTTTTCCTTGTCCCTAAGTGAACTAGTGTGTGGTTCAACTCTGTACTTTACATTAGTCAAAACCTGTTTTGGAATTTATTCATGTTTCTTCTGCTCATTTGCCACCTTGTTTGTTAAAACATATTTTAATCTTTTTAGTTATCTCCTATTTTTAAAGAATCTTTGTATTGTGTAAGTATGTGGTTTATTTAAGAAATATTTAAGTATGCTTGCAATTTGCCTTTTTATTTTTTTCCCTTTAACACAAAATTGTTTAATGTAAATTATAAAATATTTTGGTAGTTGGGGTTCTTACTTTTGTTACTATAAGCATCACATTTATTTCCTATTAGATTTCTATTTGCTTTCACATTTCAAGTTTATAATGTTACTATAATCATTCATATATTATTTATCATTTCTGATGGGTACATTACTATTATGTGCTACATCATTCATTAATAAAACATATCCATGTTACTGTGCTGCGAGCAAAATTTGCACTCATTTTCTGTTCAGTTCCTTTTAAAACTATGTAATTGTCTATGCATTCACTTTCTTGTATTTCAAAGTCAATTTAGTTTAGATTATTTCCTTAAAGGCAAGATAGAGATGAATTTTATTTCCTAAGTTAAATTTATTATCCTCATATTTTACTTCCTTTTCACTTGTATTTACATAGGGTCAGAGTTAATCTTCCATTTCTCATTTAATGTAGATGTTTTCCTTCCTTCAAGAAAATTTACCTTTGTTATTTAATTTGTCTTAGTTTTTCCTCTAGAACTGAGTTGTTCTACGGCCTGATTTAGATCTGAAGTCCTACTGTCCTGTGGTTATGAGGTGTATTTTTTGTATAATTCTCAGACTAATGATTTGAATATTAAGGCTTCATTTCTGTTGAGAAAATGAGCACATCCACTCTTCTCCTGACTATTCACCTCTCACCTGATGACAAGCAAAACAAAACAAAATATAAAAACTGTACAAAGAGACTTGCTTCAACATATTCATAAAATAATTATAATTTTCTTTTACTTTGTAACTTTAATATCAATTATCATGGCCTTTTCTGTTAGGCGTATCAGCAGTGAGCATACCTAGGACACTGATCAGGATAAATTTTCAGGAAAAGTATTAAAACCGCATTTCCTTAAACAATGGCTTATTTTGACCAAGACAAGTATAAGGTAAGATTTTTGCCCATGAATTTGAAAAGGAGCACTAAAATAAGATGAAAACAAAATAAAAAAGATACAAGAACAAAATTAAATGGCTCTCACTGTCTGAATTTCAGACAATTTGGGCTCAAAAACATGTAAAAACAGTGACATTTTATTTTATTTTAATGAATATAAAAATCTATAAACCAGTAACATTAAAACTAAAAAAACTAGTTAAGGCACCAGAAAAGAAAATATGTTATACAAAATACAAGTTAATAAATTATGAAGAAATAATGGAAAATTACCTCATATTTGAATTTAGTAATTGATTTGAATTAGGATCTTCAAGGACTACTGATATTATTGAGTAAAATATTTTTGCAGATTGAATTTGAAGATCGAATCTTTGAGACTTTGAAAGCATTTATTGTAAAATAATAAAAGTTTCTCATACCACAGAAATGCACAGAGTAACTAAATCATTAAAGGTAGCACAGTAATCTGACGAACTGCCATCCTGATCACAGTGAAGGTCAGAAGTGCTATTTCTCAGAAGGGCATATTTCTCCTATGTTAGTCATGTTGCCAGCAATGTTCAACTTCAAACCCAGTGATGAAGAAACAATTACCCAAATGCAAATTAAGGGACATTTTGCAAAAATATTAGCCCATATTTTAAAAATGTAATGCTATAAATTGAAAAAAAAAGCTGGAAGATTGTTATTGTTTAAGGTGACATGTCCACACATCTCTATTTTGTAAACCTTGACCAAATCTTTATTTTTAAAGACAGGGTCTAGCTATACCATCCAGATTGTCCTGGACCTTTTGATCCTTCTGCTTCAGATACTAAATAGCTGAGATTACAGGCCTGTGACCCCACACCTGGAGTCGATTGAATCTTGTGTCCAAAATCATAAAAAATAGATAATTTGCAGTATTTAAATTCAAAATTTACGCTCTATGATTAAATTACATCCAATTAAATTGCTTGAGAGGATAAAATACTTTGATGATACAGGGAATTACTGTGTTATTTCAGTATGCAAATTAAAATATTTAAGGTTAAACTGTCCAGATGTCTGATATAAATGGTAGGATAAGACAAATACACACACACACACATATGTCTGTTTCACATATATGGCAACTGTACAAAGATTTGCCATTGGTGAAAATTAAATATGGGTATTATTTTTCAACTTTTCCATGTAACTAAAGTTTTTCAGTATAAAAATCACTTTGTCATGTTTCAGCCTAGGTTCCAGAACTGAGACAGTGAGATTTATCAAGATGTCATCAGATTGAAATGCAGCACTGGAGAAGTCTCCATCAGTACAGTAGGGAGCTCCTGTATAAATGTTTCCTAGAGAATTGCAGTACTGTATGAGGTAGAAATGTTCCCTGTCTTACTGCTGTACTTAGGCCCTCATGAGATAAGGATCTGTATAGCAGAGCTGAACTAGTAGACCCTAAGTAGTAAAGGGCCTTAATTAAATCTCCCTGTTAAAGGCTGACAACTATTCACAACCTTTACAATGGAGCAGAAAGGATACCTGTGTGGCTCATCATGTTGCCCATAGTTGAGTAAATACATTTTTATTCATTTATATAATAATTTTTAGTGTAGTTCTAAAAAAATTATGCACAAGTAGGGTCAGTATTCAACGTTTCCTTATTTATGTATTTTTGTATTGGTTTATTTCTTGGTTAACTGATACATGTTTATATCCATATTTTTTGAAAGGCTAAACAGTTCATGGTGTTAACTGTCCTTTTGCTTACTTCACATCTGAAGAGGACTTGTTGAGAGATTTGTTTTTCAAATAGTTTGTGGCTAGTTTTACTCAAATTTTTAGGTGATTCCCCCTAAAGGTTATTCTTCTGTCTTCAATATATCTCCAGCACTCTACTTGTTTATGTAACACCAAATAGACACACTGTTGGGAAGATGTTCCACGTTCACAGACAAGATGGTTCAATATTGTGAAAATGTCAGTAATTCTCAAATTGATCTATATGTTTGGTGCAATTCCAAGGGAAATCTTAGCAAGTTGTTGTATAGAAATAAAATGATTCTAAAATTTTAACAGAAAAGCAAACAACAATGACAACAACAAAACAACCAACACGATGTTGAAGGAGAAGAACAAAACTGGAAAAGTGCCACTATCTGACTTCAAGACCTTCTATGAAGCTATAATAATGAAGATATTGAGCATTTACAACAGATTAGATCAAACAGATCAAAGGAACTGCATAGAAAGCCTCAAAATGGACACTCGGAAATACACAACTATCTTTGCTCAAGAATCACAGGCCATAAAATGAAGCAAAGATAGACATTTCAGCAAATGATGCTGGAAAAACTAGCTTTGCACATGCAATGAAAAACATGAATCTAGACACAGATCTTATGCCTCTACAAAATTTGATTCAATGTGGATCTCACAACTAGAAAATAAAAAACTTAAAACTTACAGATAATAACAGGAAAAAAAGAAGCTAGATGATATTATATAATGATGACCTCTAAGATACAACACTTAATCAAAATCTGTGACAGAAAAAAATTCCTAAGCTAGACTTCATTATAATCATAGTTTTCTACCCTGGAAAAGACACTTTCCACTAGACTGTGGAAAAGATAAACCACAGTCTAGAAGAAAATATTGTCAAAAGACACATGCAATACATATATCCAAAATATACAGAGAACCTTAAAATCACCAATAAGAAAAATTTAGAAATTGGATTAAATATTAGTAAGACCCTTGCAGACATTTCACTGAAGCAGATAAATAGGTGATAAAAGGGCCAGGGATCTAGCTCAGCAGCCTAAGTGCCTGCCTGGCAAGCACAGGGTCGTGAGTTCAATCCCCGGTGCCGCAAAAATAAATAAATAAATAAATAAATAAATAAATAAATAAATAGGTGATAAATCAGTTTTTGAGAAAATACTCCAAACCTCTCTGTCATCAGACAAATGGAAACTAAAGGAGCAATGGCAAAACAACTACATATTGTTGAAATGACCCAAATCCAGAGCACAAACAGCACTTAATACGGGTAGACGTGAGACAACACATCTGCTTCATTGCTCATGGGAAACAAAAAACGGTACAGGTACACTGTAAGAATTACTGCTTCTTTTTCTTTTCTTTCTTTCTTGTTTTAGTAACTGAGCTTAATTTTAGCAGAACTAGCAATTGCACTCCTCAATATTTCGCTGAATATATTGAAAACTTAGGTTCACACCAAAACTTGCACACAGATGTTTAAAGCTGATTTGCTCACAGTAGCCAGAATTGCATGTTATCAGGGCATCCTTCAGTAGATACGTGAATAACTGTATGGGGTTACATCCAGGCAATGGAAGATTACTCAGTGCTCTAAAAAAAATGAGCTCTTGAGTCATGAAAAGAAATGGAAGAAATTAAAAATGTATATTACTAAGTTCAAGAGCCAAACTAAATAGGCTGCATGATGAATGATTCCAAGAATATGACATACAGGGTAAGGCAAAACTATGGAGAGAATAAAAACATCAGTAGTTACTAGAAATTAAGGAGGCAAAAAAGATGAATAAGGGAATTACAGTGAAATTTTAGTTCAGTGAAACTATTTTCTGTGTGAAAATGTTAGCATAGATAAATATGATTATGCACTCGTTAAACCCTAATGGGTATTATGGACGTAGATAATAATTTCTGAATACAGATTCAT
>RJWT010053034.1:0-10479 GCA_004365215.1 Cuniculus paca | reverse complement strand
ATAGACATTTCCCTCTTAAGAGCTCATAACCCATAGTAGCTTATAGAAAACAGATAGGCTATTCATGTGGGAGCTTCGTTTTAAAAATAATGGACACAGGAGCAAAAAATCACTACACTATGCTCGTGAGGAAATGTGTGCAACAAATATATAGGAAGTGTGATGGGAATATTTTAGTGTAATCCTCTTCAATCAGCTATAATACTTTGGTGTGACATGTCTACCCAAGGCAAAATTTTATAAGAGAAATGGGTTTTTAAACTTTTACATATTTCTTTCTGCCCCATTCCTTCTCTGCATTCTTTTTTCTCAAGTTTTCTCACTCTTTCTTGTGACCTACCTGCTTTTTCCTGCTTCCCACCGAGAATAATCCTATAAACTGGCCCTTTCCTGATACTCTTGCAGTGCTGATCTCCTCCAGAATTCCATCCCCCTGAGATTGGCCCAAGGTAGGGCTGCTCATGTCAGTCAATATCAGGAAGAAGTTTCTGATTTAGTGTGTTATCCCTATCAGACAATTTTTACTGTTAAATTGTTACCTCAGACAGATTTCAGCATCCACTGTTATCAATCGAGCCAAATAACTATGAAAGAATTTACTGACAAAAAGAAGATGCAATAGCCATTTATATTGTAGATGAATAAATAATCTTTAGGAAAATCTGATTAGTGCAAGATATTTTGCTAAATTCTTCAAAATTATGCAAATATCATACTTAACCAACCTGTCTCATTAAGGATTTAAGGACTTAGGACTTAATGAGAAAAGCAAGTGAAGTAACTATAGAGCATGGCTGGTCTGTGGCATATGGGTGGCATTGAGTTGTGAGGTTTGGGGGAAAAAAAAAGTTGGGAAAAGATACACAAAGTAGTACCTTTGTCTATGCTTTGATGAAGGATCTATGGGTATGTGAAAGAGGATTAGGGAAGGTGAAAAAAAAATTCAAGCAAACATATCAATGAGCCTAATAGGAGGCTCTTTCTTGAGACCCTCAGGGATGTAATAAGAGTCCTCCTGTGTCACCTCCCAGCCAACAAGGATGATCCAGGTTACGAACCCTCCTCCTGGGGTCATGGATCAAACATATAGAAGCAGGAAGGCTGGGAAAATATAGTGGGGTTCCATGGACAGGTCCCAAATGCCAACCTGAGGAATATGAACCTAATTCATCAGGGGCATCAAGGAGCCTTAGAAAGAATGATAGGAACTTTTTAGATTCACATGTGCACAAGTGTGTGACTGTGTGTGTGTGGTGTATGTGTGCCTAGAGTGTGAGGGTGTGTATATGAGCATACATCTGTATGTGTGAGTCTCTGTGCATGTGGGATATGGATCTGTATGAGCATTAGTGCCTATATTTGTGTGTGTGCATATATGCAGATTGGTAAGTGTGTTTGTGCATGTGTGCAGGTCTGTGTTAATGAGTATGTGCATTTGAATAGTAGCATGTGGACAAGAAGGAGGTTAATGGCAAGGATGGGCTGCTTAGGATGGAAAAACAGCAGAGCTTCAAGCAATGGAAATTGATGTTCTCTGATATCAGATAATAGTTTGATCTGACTTTGACATATGGGGGTGGGGGATACCACCCTGAGGGTTTCTGCTGCCTGGCCAGGAAGGAGCCAAGCCTCTGGCACTGTCCTTGTCTAACATTTGCCCATGTGAACAGCTGCCCCTCCTTGTGTGATTTCTCCCTAGGGGCATGCAAGTATTCCTTTTCTTTGTGCACTGTTTTTTAAATGTACACACACAGTACATTTATGCATGCAGGAGTCTATGCATATATATTGGCATATATATCATTTTAAAAACAGAAGGAACAAAGAAGAGCTATTTGCTAGGGTTTTATTCAGATCCTGTTCTCCAACCTATCACTTATTAGCACTGTGACCTTGGATAAGTTGTGTAACTCAGTTCTTCATTCCACAAGCATTTGTTAAAAGCCAAAGACACACACAGCACTGTGTTGCTTCTTGCTGAAGTTGCTTAGAGAAACACAGTGGAGGTGGAATTTATCGAGTAACAAGAGAGATGGATGTGGAAATGAATCCTACCAATTTGGTAACTGTGTTGAGGAAAGAGCTGGGAATCAAATGCAGAGGGTGCTGTGAGAGTGTTTGGGGATGTTCATTTTATCGAGGTAATCAGAGGAAGCATGCCCCTCTGTTAATTAGGAGTATCAGCACTAAAGTAATGGGAATGTGTGCATGCGTGTATGCCTGATAGAATGATTGCAATTTATTATCATTGTGATGGAGGGCCAAGCCTGGAGCACTACAGGGAGGCATGGGTGTGACACTCTGGGACACTGATGACAGCTGCCAAGGATGTTTACTCAGGAGTAAAAGTGTCCAAGAGCTGGAGCCCTGAGCAGAATGGCCACTAGCAGTTCTGAGCCTGGGGAGTCCGACCAAGTGGGGAGTTGCTTGTCATCTTCCTTGTGCATGAAGGTGGCACCAGCACAGGTCTCCTCTTTCCTGGTCAGGCACAGCTCTCGTCCCTCTTTTCCACACAGTGCAACGGGATCTTGGAACCTAAAGATGAAATTTTCGTGCCTGAAAATGATCCCTGCCTTCTTCTCCAGATCACAAGCCACTCACAGAGCAATTCCCAACTTGAAGTCTTCTCTGTTTCTTAAACATTAAGAGTAGCTAAACACAGCTTTCTACTTTCTGGCAACTCCTAAGGACAAACTCTATTTTTATTTTTATTTTTATTTTCATTTTTATTTTAAAGAGAATAAAACAAAACAAAACAAATTTTAAAAACCAAAACAAAACAGAGTTAAACACAGCAAAGCATTTCAGAGCAGAACACTGCAAGCAATACAGGTCTTCAAAACATAAACATAGGAGATTAATAATGGCTACCCTAGTGTGTCTTGTTTTCTTCGAAATGGTTGTTCATACATTCACACACAATAAACTCAAACAAAACAACATAATATAAAACCAGATAAAACAAAAGAGTGAAAGCATTACAGGCCTTCGAATCAGACAATAAGAAATCAACAATGGCTACCTTAATGCTAAGGACAAACTCTTAAACAACTTCCTCCTCTCCCCTTCCCCTCAGCCCCTGGTAACTGTCTTTCTACTTTCTGTCTCTATGCATTTGACTCTTCCAGGTACCTCACCTAAGTGGAATTAAATGCTGTCTGCCCTTTTGTCTCTGACATATTTGATTTTCCACTATATTCTCTTGGTTCTTAAAAGTTAATGCAGCTTCCAAATGTGCATGAACATTGGAAACAGGTTCACTAGTGGGCATATCTGGCTGGTGAGTTTTTGTAGCAGAATGTGGACAAAGTCAGTGCTGAGGCAGACTGGCCGTCTAAAGTCTGAACATAGGATATGAAGTTGTGCAATTTGAGGAGGTCACTTAAGCACTCTGTTTTTGGGGTCTTCACATAGGAAGTGAAACTAGTGACAGCAAACATTTACGGTGCTATTGTGAGGATTAAATAAACTGACGTATATAAAACAGTAATACCTACAATAAACAAACAGATTTTTAAAACGAAAGCATTACCCTAAAAAAAACAATAATACCTGCCATATAATGAGCACTGGGCAAATATGAATATATAAACACAAATATAATTTAAAATAATCTATGTAAGTATAGACTCAATATAAAATTTAAAGCTATGTTTCTTTACAAAACATTTAAATATTTTGGAGTAGTTATTATGAAGAAAACAAAAATGTCTATGCTCAAAAAGAATACCTTTTTCTTATTTAAATAAACAGAACATGAATTAAACATGAATCTTCTATTGAAAACAAAAACAATCCACCACAACAAAAAACCACAATGTCCCTCAAACTTTTTACTTTATTTTTATTTGTACATGTTTGTAAGACGTCATGTTCACATTCCTTGTGGAGAGTGGGAATATGCTCATAATATATCTAAATTCCTTTTTTTATCCCCTTTCCATTCCCTCCACCCTCCACCCATCTCTTGATCTCCCCTTGTTTGTATGTGTTTGCAGTACATAATGTTTACATTCCTTGAGTGGAGTTGACACATGTGCATAACACATCTTAATTCCTTTTTCATCTCCTTTCCCTCCCTGAACTCCCTTCTCCCTCTATCTCTTAATCCCCTATCCGTTTGAAAAAGATCTATCTCCCTATTTCATGCTACCTCTTTTATTTTGCTCTGTATTTATACTTTAGGTTTCTCACATAAAAGAAACCATGTGATGTTCAAGATTGTTTATTTCATGTAACATTAGGATCTCAGTGTACATCCACTTTCCTACAAATGACCCAAGTTTATCTTTCTTTATGGCCAAGTAGTATTCTGTTGTGTGTAAATACATTTTTTTATTTTAAAGAGGAAAAAAATACAATAAAAGCAATGATACAGAATTTTAAAACAAGATAATAGGAAATTAACAATGGTTAATA
This sequence comes from Cuniculus paca, assembly GCA_004365215.1. NCBI lineage: Eukaryota > Metazoa > Chordata > Mammalia > Rodentia > Cuniculidae > Cuniculus > Cuniculus paca. The sequence continues at coordinate 6,060 of RJWT010053034.1, read as the reverse complement.
TATTGTGTATGGTTATCTTCAAAGTACAAGATATAGGCAAGCATAATTGATCAAACAATATAAGTAAAAACCACTTTTTTTCAGTGAACTAAAAGAAATCAGGAGTATAACCATCTTAACTATCTTCTGTATATATATATATTTTTTTTTCTACCTTCTTTTCTCCTTTCCCCCATCCCAGTTGTTCTTTCCTTTTAAGCACTTTTCTTCCCTTTCACAATATCTATTGTAGATTTTGGATCTTACTTACTTTTTCAGTTTCTTACACTGGGGAGATAATATGATGTTTACATGTGCGAGTTTGATTTATTTCTCTTATGAGTATGGTCTCTAGTTGCATCCATTTACCTATGAAAGCCTCAAGTCTATCCTTCTTTATTGCTGAGTGGTACTCCATCATATAAAAATGCCACATCTTTTTTATCCATTCCACTGTTAATGGGCATTTGGATTGTTTTCAAGATTAAGATATTGCAAATTGTGCTATTATAAACATGGGTGCACATATATTGCTGTGGTGTGATGTTTCCTTTTTCTTTTGAGGAGGAGATTGACAAAAGTTAATAAATCGTGTATTGTTATCATCGAAGCAGTTTCTCACATTACAAGATTTAGGCATGAAAAAATGATCAAACAATGAAAGCACAATTCGTTCTTCTTGATGAACAGAGATTAGTAGTATAATTATCTATCTTGTCTGGAGATATATATATATCTATAGATATATTCATATAATCTTTGCTTTCTTTTCTCCCTTCTCTCATCCCAGTTGTTCTTTCCTTTTGAGCAGTTTCTTCCCCTTTCACTTTCACAATATTTGTTGCACATTTTGGATCCTATTCTCTCTTTCAATTTTGTACGCTAGGGAGACAATGCAATATTTACACATGCAAGTTTGATTTATTTCACTTATGAGTATGATCTCAAGTTGCCTCCATTTATGCATAAAAGCCTTGAGTTTGTCCTTCTTTATAACTGAGTAGTACTGCATTGTATAAAACTACCACATCGTTTTTATCCATTCCTCAGTTGATGGGCATTTGGGTTGTTTCCAAGATTTAGCTATTACACATTGTGCTGCTATAAACATGGGTACACATATATCACTGTAGTATAATGTTTTCAATTCTTATGGCAAAACACCAGAAAGGGGATAGCTAAATCAAATGGAACCTCCAATCCTAGTTTTTTGGGGGAATCTCTACACTGATTTCTACAGTGGTTGTACCAATCTACACTCCCAACAAAAATGGAGAAGGGTTCCTTTTTCCCCAAAGCCCCACCAGCACTTATTATTGGTTTATTTCTTGATGATAGCCTTTCTTTCTGGAGTGAGACTCAAATTTTTAATTTTTCTGGGAAAATACCCAGAAGGAAAATAGCTGGGTTGAATAGGACCTCTAACCCTAGTTTTTTGAGGACTCTCCACACTGATTTCCACAATGGTTGTACGAAAAGTGTAGAAGTGTTCCTTTTTCCCCACAGCCACACCAGCATTTGTTATTGATTGATTTCTTGATGATAGCCTTTCTTTTTGCGGTGAGATGTAATGCCAGTGTTGCTTTAATTTGCATTTCTCAAATGACCAATAATGTTGAACTTTTTTTCATATATTTATTTACCATTTGTATTTATTCATCTGAGAAGAGACCATTCATTTCAGATGCCAATTTCTGTACTGGGTCTTTGAATTTTGGGGGGCCTGATTTTTTTTAATTCCTTATATGTTCTACATAGAAGTCCTTTGTCCAAGGACAGTTGGATAAAAGTGTTTCACATTCTGTGAGTTTTCTTTTCACTCTGTTGGTGATTTCTTTTGAAATGCAAAAATTTGATAAGATGAGATCCCAGTTGTTGATTCTTTGAAGTACTTCAAACATGCAGTTTGGATTTTGTTGATGAACTCTTTGCCTACCCTTACATCTTCAAGATTTCTACTTAATTTTTCTTCCAGTAGATTTAGTGTTTCTGTTTTAATATTTACGCCTTTGGCCCATTTTGACTTTAGTTTAGTGTGTGATGATAGGCATGGGTCTAGTTTTAGTCTTCAACATGTGCAAACCCCATTTTTCCAGCACCATTTATTAAAGAGACTATCTTTCTCCCAGTGAACACATTCTGCCCCTTTGTAAAGATAAACTGGCTGAGAGTCTTTGTAGTTGTGTCTACAGCTTCTAATCTGTCCCACTGATCCTCAGATCTGATTTGTTTTGTTTTGTTTTGTTTTTTGTTTTTGTTATTTTTGTTTTTTGCCAATACCATGCTGATTTTATCACAGTAGCTTTGTAGTATAACTTCAAGTCAGGGATTGTGATGCCTCCTGCCTTGGCTTTGTTACCTAGGATTGCCTTTGCTTTCTAGAACTCTTCTGTTTCCAAATGAATTTTAGGAATGCATTCTCTAGATCTGTGAGGTATTCTAGTAGTATTTTGATTGAGATTACATTAAATTTATGTAAGAGTTTTGAGAATATAGTCATTTTCATTATGTTGGTTCTTACTATCCATAAGCAAGGGGTATCTTTCCATTTTCTGAATTCCTCTTCAATCTCTTTTTTAGAGTGCCATAATTCTCAATATATAGATCTTATATTTCCTTTGTTAGATTGACTCCTAAGTATTTCATTTTTTTTGGATGCTATTATGAAGTGGGTGGTTTCCCCAATTTCTCTCTCAGTGAGTTTGTTGTTTGTGTACAGGAATGCTATTGATTTTTGAGTGTTGACTTTGTATCCAGCTACACTACTGAATTTGGTTATTAATTCTAGAAGTCTTTTGGTGGAGTTTTTGCAGTTTTCTATGTAGAGTATCATGTCATCTGCAAATAATGATACTTTAACTTCTTCTTTTTCTATCCTTATTCCTTTTATTTCTCTCTTTTTCTTGTTTAATTGCTCTGGCTAATGTTTCCAGAACTATGCTGACTAGGAGCAGTGATAGTGGACATCTTTGTCTTGTTCCTGATTTTAGATTGAAAGCTTTCAGGTTTTGTCCATTTATTATGATGTTGGCTATTAGTTTGTCATAGATGGCTTTTATCAGATTGAGGTAAAGACCGTCTATTCCAATTTTCTGTAAGGTTTGTGTCATGAATGAGTGTTGGACTTTATCAAAAACTTTTTCTGCATCTATTGAGATGATCATGTGATTTTTGTCTTTGGGCCTGTAGATATGGTGTATTACATTTATTGATTTGCATATGTTAAACCATCTCTGCATTCCTGGGATGAATCCCACTTGGTCATGGTGTATAATCTTCTTGATAATTGGCTGAATTCTGTTTGATAGTATTTTATTGAGGATTTTTGCATCTATATTCAATAAGGAGATTGGCCTATAGCTCTCTTTTTTGATTGGGTCTGTTTCTGGTTTTTGTATCAGAATAACACATGACTCCAGGAATGAGTTAGGGAGAGTTGCTTCCTTTTCAATTTCATTAAAGAGTTTGAGGAGTATTGGTGTTAAATCTTTTCTAAATTTCTTGTAGAATTCAGCCGTGAATACATCAGGTTCTGGGCTTTTCTTTGTTGGTGAGTTTTTAATTATACTTTCAATGTCATTAACTGATATTGGTTTATTAAAAATTTTTATATCTTCTTGATTCAGCTTTGGTAATTCATAGATTTCTAGGAATCTGTCCATTTCTTCTATGTTTTCTATCTTATGCAAGTAAAGATTTTCAAAATAGGTATTGATGATCTTCTGAATTTCCACAGTATCTGTAGAATTACTGCATGAATTTGAGTTTTTTTGATAAAGTTGGTAGGGGTTTATCAATTTTATTTATTCTTTCAAAAAAACAATTCTTTGATTCATTAATTATTTGTATTATTTTCTTGGTTTCAGTTATGTTAATTTCTGCTCTGATCTTTATAATTTCCTCCCTTGTGTGGACTTTGTGCTTGACTTGCTCTTTTTTTTTTTCCTAGAAGATTGAGAAGCAGCATTAGGTTATTTGTGCTCATTCTATTTTCCTGATGTGAGAATTCACCACTATAAATATCCTTCTTAGGACTACTTTCATTGCATCCCACAAAGGTTCCAATAAGTTGCACTTGCATTTTTGTTTGTAGATACTGTTTAATTTCTTGTTTAATTTTGTCTATGACCCATTGGTTGTTTAAGAAGGTGTTGTTTAACTTCCATGTATTTATGGAGTTTTTGAAGTTTCTTTTGTCATTAAATTCCAATTTCATTGCACTGTGGTCAGATAATATGCATGAGATAATTTTAATTCCTTTGTATTTACTTAAGCATGTTTTATGGGCTAGTACACAGTCTATTTTAAAGAACATCCCATGTGCAACTGAGAAGAATGTGTATTCTCATGTTGATGGGTGAAACAATCTGTAAACATCTACAAAGTCCATTTGTTCACAAGTTTGGCTCAGTTCTGTTATTTTTTTGCTGATTATTTGTCTAGTTGATCTATATCTTTGTGACAATGGGGTGTTAAGATCCCAATTACAGTTGTGCTATTGCTTATTTGATTTTTCATATCTATTAATATTTGTCTTATATAGTTCAATGCTCCAATGTTTGGTGCATATATATTTATGATTGTTATCCCTTCTTTTTGAGTTTTTCCCCAACAAGTATGTATTCACCTTCTTTATCTCTTTTGATTATTCTTGTTTGAAGTTCACATTGTCTGCAAACAGAATAGCTACTTCTGCTTTTTTCTGGGTTCTTGTTGCATGGAGTATTATTTCCCATCCTTTGACTTTTAGTCTATGAATTTCTTTTTGAGTTAAATGTGTTTCTTGTATACAGTATTTTGTTGGATCCTGTTTCTTGATCCATTCTGCCAATACGTTTCTTTTGGTTTGTGAATTGAGGCCATTTACATTTAAGGTAATAACTGATATGTATTGGCTGGTCTTTGTCACGTTATTTTTCTGCCACTGGTTCTCTACTTTTCCCCTCTGTTTAACTGCTTGGTGGTTTCTTTCTGGTTTTTTTTGGAATTGTCGTCATTTTTCTGTCTGTTAGCATATGTTTCAGTACCTTTGTAGAGTTTTTTTGGTGGTCATGAATTTATTCATTTGTTCTTTGTCATGGAAGTATATTATTCCTCCATTAATTTTGAAAGATAGTTTTGCAGTGTACATCAATCCAGGTTGGAAGTTGTTTTCTTTCAGGATTTAAAACACTTTACTCCAAGCTTTTCTTGACTTGAGGGCTTGTGGTGAGAAGTCTGCCATGATTCGCATGGGATTTTCTTGATAGGTGATTTGTTTCTTTTCTCTAACAGCTTTTAATATTCTGTTCTTGTGCTGAATTTCTGGAATCTTGATTATTATATGCAGATTTATGTTGGTTATGGCTAGTTGGAGTTCTATATGCCTCACTCATGTGTGTGTCAGATTCTTTTTCCCATGCTTGGGAAATTTTCTGTTACTACTTCTGCAAATAGCTTTTTTCTATCATGTGTGTTGTTGCTTGTTTTTTCATTGACACCAGCTATTATTATATTACTTTTCTTTGCAACATCTTGCAGCTGTTGAATTGTTATTTCCTGATCTTGTGTTATGTTCAGCAGATTTTTCCTTTCATGTTCACTAGTCGCATTCCTGTCTTCAAGGTCTGAAAGTCCATCTTCAGTTTTGTTCAAGTGGTTCTGCCAGCTTTCAATGGGAATTTTTAATTTCCTGGATAGCTGTTTGAATCCATTTCATGCATTTTCTTTATTTCCTATATTGAGCATTCACTGTTTCCATCCTCTTCCTATCATCATCTATTTTTTAATCTATCTCTACTCTAGATTTCCTGAGCAATTCCTTTATAAATGTTGATATTTCTTCTTTTAACTGAGAGTTTATTTGTGATCTGATTTCCTCTATAGCCTCATGAATTTGTGTCTTTACTTCAGTTGTTATCATTTCAGATATGCATCTTCCAATTTATTCTATGTCAATATCTTCTGGACTTCTTTTGGGTGAGTTGAAGGTCTGAGATTGCATTTTGCTTTTTTGTCTTGTCATTTTCTCTTCTTTTTTTTATTTTAAAGAGAATAGAACAAAACAAAACAAAACAAAACAGAACAGAACAGAACAAAACA
>RJWT010053033.1:0-10479 GCA_004365215.1 Cuniculus paca | reverse complement strand
TATAGACAAGGTATTGTTAATCTTTGGCAATTTAGAATAAATGCTTGGGCAATTCAAGGACAATCTTTTCTAGTATCTAATTATTCAGCTAATTGCAAAAAATGGAGCTATTATGATGACCTCTGTATTTAAATAAGACCTTGAAATTTTCATATTTGTAAAAAATTAACTGGAGAAATTATTTTTAGTATTAATTTTGTGCATTTTTTATACTTCTTGCTTTTCTGAGTGTTTAAAATAGATCTTTTTCCCAAAGAATTTGTCTGCTTTTAATAAATTATTAAAGTCATGAAATGATTTATCAATATCTCAATTTAAGAATATTAAATATAAACTCTAAAATATGTTATATTTTTAGTGCCTATGCGATTTAGTCATTATAATGTAGGACAATACTAAATGAATATAGTGACTTCTCTTTTTTTCCCAACAAAGAAGTGTATTAATAATTAAAAAACCTTTTTCCACCAAAATTATTCTGCTAGAATATATCTTGATTAAAAGAATATGATTCCTGCATCTATTTTCACTGTCAACCTTTTGTATATGATGCACAGAATTTCTGATAATTTCCAAGACATTTAAAAATACAATTGTATTCATCATTGTGCAATTATTTGTCACATAGTGAAACAGTAAAATTGGTTACCATGGAGAATCATAAACATCTTGAGAATAAAGGATCAAGACATTTTGAGGAGTAAATTCTGCAGTTTTCTGTTATTACTTACAGGTTGACAATACAAACTGAGCCAAAAGCAGAATTTATGACTTAGGATGATACTGTAGTATATTAGGTCACAGAAGACAATAACTTGGAAATTCTTATTTATTTCCTCAGTTAATAGGTAATAAATCTATTTTTTGAAATATGGTCTTGCTGTGTCAAACATATTAACATAGGTATAAATAGATCCAAGCTCAAGGAATGATGATGGTACTTTATAATGTGATCTAAAATACTGTTTCAGTGTATTTATGTTAATTTGACTCTTTGGGTTTTAAGGAAATGGGCCATTCTCAATTTACATAAATTTTTGAAGTCCTAGGGTAACACTGATTTGTGGTAATGGCCTACTTGTGGTAAGCAAGGGACAATGATTTCCTTTCTATAACCTACTTCATGTGACTACAAGTACACAATCTGATCAGGGGAGAGAATGGAAACTTCACTCAGGATCTGGAGTGGTATATTGCATTGACCTAGAGATCACAGATGTGCCCTTCTGGGGCCTCATGGTTCATACCACAGCCATGAGAACACCATGCTCAATTCCTGGAGTTGTACAACACACACAGTTTTAACTCACATAGTTGTTTCATCTCCTCACAGTAGCAGCTGTCCTCTGCTTTTGTATTGCAACACAGCCATAGTGATTAAAACATACACATGGAGTCAGACTGCCTGGTTTCACATTTTTATGTTTTTATTTACATTTTTGTATTTGGTACACATTTATGCAGTGATTACCATGTACCAGGCAATATTTTAAACAGTTTTTAAATACAGTCATACATTGATTCACAAATGCTTCAATTTGTAAACAACTCGGTTCGCAAACAAAAGCGTTCAGCCAAATTTTGCCTCTGTTCACAAACTCCACGTCAGATTACAAACATGACCACTGCCATCTTCCCCACACAAACACAAACGCAGGCATCATCCTCAAAACCTTAGAACAAATTCAGTTTGTAAACTGAGGTATCAGTGTACTAATTTGTCTGGTCCCTGTAACAGCAGAGTCGGTATTATACCCTACAAAGTACTGCTCAGAATCCATTCCTTCTACTTTTTCTAAGCTCTGACATTGAGCAGGTTTCATAATTTCTGTAAAATGTGAATAAAATTGTATCTTCTTTTATATTTTTCAATAGTTAAATGAGTTACTGCCACACATGTTAAGTACCTAAGCATTGTGTAGCACTTGGTATGTAATATTTGCAAGAATTTCTACCCCATGGCCCCTCCTATTATCCCACATCATAGTGATGCCTGAACTTTCTCAACAATCTGTCTGTCCTGCTTTTTTTCCCCCATATATTTGTGTGTGTTTCTGTCTTTTCTAAACCCAACTGGTTCTCTGTAAGTCTTACAGTCAGACTCCCTGAGATAAAGATTCTTGTTGATTCCACTAGTGAATGTCAGTCTATGGAAGACTGGTTGCTGACTGTTGAGCCAGCTTTTGATTAATCTATATAGATTGCTGGCTTTTTAGATTTCTATCCCTGGGCCAATGATGTGTGAGTAGGATGGCAGAATCTTAAAACAGCTTTTCTTGAAACAGGAACAAATGCATAATAGATTCCCCTACTGCTCTTGAATATGATGATAAATTGTGTGCCATATTTTTAACTATTCCCAACATATTCCTTTCATTATGAATATACTTTAGTTATCTATTTAAATAGCTGCATAATTTGCTTGGGATTTGGCCAAATCATGCTCAGCCAGTGAAACTGTTCTGCTTCAACATGTATTTAATTTTCCTTGCTCTTATGGCTTGCTGAGTCCTATTTGCAAAAGAAAAGCCTGATGTTTAGATCAGATTCTTGTTTTTATTTTACTGAATAAGTTTATTTGCTATTTTCATTAACTTAGGATAAGCACAAAGTAACTTTTTATACTCTAAAATGTTACTTAGCATTGTATGAATCAATATTATTTTCCCCAATCAATATTGTTTTCCCCCAAATTATAATGTATAATTTTCCCTATAGCACTGAATCTTCTCTCAGACAAGTCTATAATTCAGTGTTTAGAACCAGAGATAAAATGTTAGAGGAAATAATTCTCAGGCATTGCTTTGAACTGAATAGAAGAGACAGAAAAGAGTAAGTTCCTAAAGACAGATGCTGAAGGAAGGTGAATAATTTGTATTATAAGACTGGGAACTGAAATTGAAACTTATTGGGAGACGCCGAAGAAAGATGCTGAATATGCTAATTTTAATTTGGGATTCTCTGAGGCACAGAGACATAAATTATGTGTATTTAATAGGTGATGAAAGATGATGTAGAATTTTAGAAAAGAATATTCTTCCCATGTCTGTAGGGGACAAGCTAGCCTTAGTCCCATAAGCATGAAGCTGTACTCATTTTCATTTTTGTCCCATTTTTCATTGGAATCTCTGGGGAGAAATGGGAAATAACCCTGTGCGGATTGGCAGAACTGTCCAAGAGTACGCTGGTGGAAAGATCTAATGAGAATCATCATTTTTGAAGGGTGGACATTTTCAAGGGATTTATCTAGTACATGCAAGGTTCTCAAACATGTCTAGAAGGAATGATAAATGGAAGTAAAACAAATTGCCAGGGGACACATTTGAGATATTTCTGAAGAACCTTCTGGGATAGGAAATGAGGGATAGGACTGAGGCAAAAGATCTATGACTATATAGAAAGTGGCAACATGCAATTTAAATTTGTCTTTTATTATTCATGTGATTTACTTTGATTTCAAAGTCAGTTGAACTTGAGAAAATATGAGACATATATTGATTTCAAAGTAGGATATTCCTTGATTACAGTGAGAAAATGTATAATGCCACCAAAGGAAAAGTTTATAATCTTAAAGAGGCCATGAGCATAAATGATAAATTCTGAGGCGAGGGACTGTATGAGGTGACTGGTTATTTTTGACTATATTGTATGCCCCTCTCTGATTTTCTTCTTTCAATATTTGATGAATCTAAACATCCGGTCATAACTCTTTTATGTTTCCTATTGATATTGTTTATAGAACATCCTGAGTAAAATATTAGATCATATATTTGACGTCTATCAAATATTGTATACTATGAAAAAAAAGTTAAACTAAATATAAGATTTCGTATTATCGGAATGATGATCATAACTTTGTTTCATGTATCTAGACTTATGCCCCATGTAGTACAGGACAAAGAAAAGACAATATTTGATAGTACTTGTATTTCTGCTGCAATGATTCTATGAGTCACATTTTTTTGGTTTTACTTCATCAGTTAAGATGCCCAGTTCTTTTCCTCCTTCACCTGTAGCCATACTCCTAGCATTTTAACTTATGAAAATTAAAATGGAGACTGTTTGGTTTAATGAAACATACATGCTAATTACAATTTGGTCATAGTGATTTTCCAAATATACCATACCTCCGGGAAACATCTTGTGAAAAGCATACATTATCCATCTCTCACAATAACCTAATGAGGGTATCACTGTATTGGATAGGAATGCATGATCACAGATTAGAGTTAAGACAGTGGTTCTGGGATCTTTTAAAAAGATCTTTACAGTGTCCTACATCCATCCAGATCAGCTATAATTGGAGTCAGGACCTAGGCCTCAATAGTTTCAAATCTCCCCTGGTGATTGCATGTACAGCAAAGAGCCCACTCAGCAGAGGAAACACGCTGGTCTGAACCATCCCTAAAGGTGCTACCTTGACTCTTGGTTTACCTCTACTCCCTTAGTTGACCAACTCTACTTTTGATTTGAGTAGACTGTTTTTCAGAATATTAACAAGACTTTTTGCTGTAGAAGTAATGAAGAATTCTTGAGGTAGCTTCATGTATCCATGGTCTGATTTAGTATATGTTAGTGTATAGGTTCTGCCAAGAAGGAAACCCTGTTTTCTTTGGGCACCATTGGGTGGAGAGAAGGATGTGTATTCATGCTGCCAATTACACAAACTGCAGAAATATTAACAATAAAATTCAACCACAGTTCAGGCATGTCTTGGTTACTTTTCTCTCGTTGCTGAGACAAACACCTGACACCCAAAGTGAAGCAAGGAAAGGTTTATTTAGCTTACAGTTCTGGGGGCTTCAGTCCATACTTAGCTGGTTCCAAGGCAGGGTGGTATGGCTGAGGGGCAGCCATTCATGGCGGCTGCAAGCGGCAAGCACGAACTGGGCACACAAAAGAGGAAAACATGTCCCCTTTCCGACCTTACATTGTATGTTGGCTCCACCCCTGGGCAGGTGCAGAACTCACACCACCAATCCCAGCACTAGACAAGGAGTCAATCACAAATGCTAGAGTCAGCCCTCTTCCATCACTACATGAGGCTTGTGGGGGGCCATCTATATACAAACCATAACAAGGCATTATCTTTAAGTAACACTAAAATAGCACCTATGATGTAAAATTTTAATTACATAACTTTAAATTCCCTTACCTACTAAGTGGTAGCTTTGGCTGAACAGATTTTAGAATGAAGATATTTGCTATTTTTCTTAGTAAGAACCTTTATGTTGATACAAAATACAAAAGGGTGATAGAGAGAGATGAATGTTTAAATTTTTTTCAAAAACTATTATTGAACAATGGGATAAATGTGCTTGAAGTATTTTTAGGAGGACTAATAATGTATTTTGTACTATAATAAGTTTTTTTAAATTTAAGCATTTAGTATAGTTTTTGATCATGTATTGCTAATCAAATGTTTATGACCATTTCTGTCAAAAACATTGTGGCATGACCTCATTCTCCTTAATCAACAGCTTTGGTACCATGTGACTTCTGGTCTTTTTCAAAGTCAAAATGACTTAGAAAGGTAAATATTTTGAATCGATTCAGGTCACTGAGGCAGTCATGAGAGCACAACTAAAGACACAAAAGAAGACTTCCAAACCTGCTTCAGAAAGTGGCAAGAAGGACAGCATGAATGTTTTCAAATAGAGGAAGAGCATTTTTGGGGGGGGGGAGTTGATGGCAATGTGTCTTTTTAAATTTTTTAAATTTATTTTTATTTTTTTAATGTGTCTTGTACTGTAATAAATTTTTAAAAATTTAAACATGCACTGATTTTAGATCATAACTCATATACTTGACCTTTGGAATTTCACAGAGAAATGTCAAGAGTTTTATAGAATCTTCAGAAATTAACTGGTTTGCACAAAAAGGACAGAAAATTTGGGTCAAATATTTGTGCTGTCTTATGACCATCCTGAAAGATACACACTCACTTGTGGAAACAGCTCAGGCCTTCAGTTAGGGGGCTATGAAGACATTATCTCCCACCATACAAGGAACGCTATGATCCATTTACCTACTTCTGAAGGATTGTATATTCCTTTTTTGTTCTTACATCGTTCAGGATTTAATTTTCTTTAATTCTCTTACATATAGTCTCATAGAAATTTAATTAATAAGTTGTAGATTAGGTGAAAATGAATATAATATTGAAAATGTCTTAAGGTTATGGAAAATACCATACATAGTTTATACCATTCAAAAGCTATTTAAATTTCCACTCAATTTCTAAACTTCTCTTCACTGGGGGCTTTTTATTTTTCTATTTAATAGACTTTATAGCTTATCTTCAAGTAAACTTGGCTTTAAGGGACTTTGTACTGCAGCTTCAAAAGTATTATTTCATATGTATTGACTCTGATGTTTAATTATTACTAAGCAATCACAATACAACTAAATTAGGTTGATGTTTTCTTGCATTGTTTATCTGCTAATTTCATTGCATTTCATTTACTTCAATTATCCTATATCAAATATTTAGTTACAATGTATGCTTTTTATGACACTATTACGGGAGATATATTTTATCACTTAATTGGAAAAGGTTCAGGGTGCTCTTTAATGCTTTTTATAATTCTTAATTTGAGCTGTTAGACTAGATGAAGATGTGGGAGTTACATCATTTAGCATGATTTTAATGTTGCAAATTAGCACACAAATCATTTCATCCTAGATTAAATAATATTTCATTTAACTAAAAATCCCACAGCTATGCCAGCTTCAAGCAAAGCTTGACCTAGTGTCTACTAATGTTATCAGGGTTCAAGCTTTTATTTGTCATTCTGCCTTTCTCAGATGCAAGTTCATTGTAACATTAGCACCCTTTGTTGTTTCCAGATGCCCACAAGCTATCCCTGGGATACATGCTGCTTTAAGCATATTTATCAATTCCATACAATGTGTTATGATTCATCATGAATATCCAACTTAGGCTGAATGTCTAAATTTAACATTAAGAAGTGGAATATATTGATTACCCTTCTTATATCATGAGCTGTATCCCTAGTTCCAATGGTAGAATAATTTCCTTACAACTTCATAGTTCCCTCTTAGTGATTTATCACTTCAAAACAAAATATTTCAAATTTTAGTGGCTTGAAACAACCACAATTATGATTTCCCAGTTTGAGTAGATTAGGATATGGGGGTGTCTTACATGGGTCCTCTGTCTTAGAGCCTCGGATAGACTTCGACTATGTTGCTTGGGGTCATAGCCATCTCAAAACACACTGGCAAAGAATCTGCTTTACGTTTATTACCAGGGTTGTCGGCAGAACTCAGTTCCTTGTAGATGAATGGATCAAAGGGTGCAGGTGCTTGCTATGTATTGGCTGAAGGTCTCCTTCTGTTCCTCATCACATATTTCCCTTCAAGATGGCACCTTGTCTTATTAAAGTTGCTATTTAAGTAGTTAATGGAGAAAGAACGCCAGCAATAGAACATTTATAGATTTTAAATAATGTGAGCACAGAAATTACATTCTTCACTTTTCCTACATATTATTTATTAAAAGTAAGTGCCTGGGTCCAGCCTACTTGCAAATTACATTATAGGAGGGCTCGAATACTAAGAAGCAGATCTCATTCGAACCTTGTCAGTGCTACCCTTTAAACTCTCTCCAATAGTTACTTTGTCTGACTAGACTTTTACATAACTGCAAAATAATTTTGAAAGTTTGACCTCTGAGCAAAGACTATGGTTTTGAGGTACATATCAGATATGTGACACCTTAGAGGTTAAAATAAATCTCTCCTTCCTATTAGATATCATTAAGTAGATATCAATTGCTTCAGGAAGAAGAGCAATAATCACATTTCTGAAGGGAGAAGTTTGGAAAATGGATTTTATTTAATTTAGTTGTGATATAATTTTTAAATTTCCAATTGCAGGTACCTAACGACCTTTAAATTAATCCCAGGGAAATGTTCTGAAAATTGGACATAATTTTGTAAATCACGTAGGGTACCCAAATTACAGCAAAATGAATGTTTGATTCACAAATAAAGGTAGTCTCAATATCAGCTAGTCACCTGCCAACTCTGGCAACATTCAAAAGATAATGCTTCTTGCTTATTTATTAATAGTCCAAGTTTAAGGGCCACATCTTCATTAGAGTGTAGAATCTTTGAATTCTATAAACCTCCCAATCAGATCAAAAAGAAATTAATTATTGTATACACACAACAAAGAATGACTATAGACTAACTTTAGTGATTTTATATGCACAACAAAAAACGAACTATGTACTAACTTTAGTTGTCTCATCTGTCTTGTTCTTTGATTACTGTTCTTTTGTTGTAGCTGATTTTTATTTAAAGTGATTAAATTAATTTTTTTCTTTTATTTTGACACAGGGTTGTGCTAAGTTATTCAGGCTGGGCTAGTATTCACAATTCTCCTGTCTCGGCCACCTAGAATGCTAACACTAAGGCATGTGCCACCATTCCCAGCTTTGTTGATACTGATTTTCAACGGAGTCATTCATGTACATACTCCACTTAAATTCTGAAAAGGAGTCAATATGATGGGGAAACTTTAGGATTGCTCTCTTAGGAGCTTAGAATGACTTCTTAGAGATATTATGAGTAAGTGGATAAGGCAGTTGATCTGAAAGTTGCTGGCTGTAATACAAGCTTTAACTCTGATTTTTGTAACTTGCATAAGCCAGACAACTTCTATGCACATGCACTTTCTCATTTCCAGAAGGAAGGTACTAAGAGTCAGGTCTTTGTACCTTGGCTTATGGAATTCTGCTAAATCAAATATGAGGGCTCCAAATGAGTTATCCCATTCACTCCAATGAAATACTGAGATTTACAAGAACTTTTTTTTCAGTCTAAATTATATCTGGATTTGACACATTAGATTGAAATACATATATATACACATATACATATATATATTGCTTACTTTTGGTGATACATACAAAATATTGGTTATGTATAAGGCAACATTTTCCTAATTTCTTATGTTGGCTTATAGATTTCTGTGATGAAGGAAAAGTCTAAGAAATAAAGGATATTTGAACCAGTGGGTTTATGTTTATGAAATTAGAGATAAGGACATACAAGATGGGCAGTTATCAGCTAGGGTGGTGAAGGAAGGCTTCAAAACGGATTTTATGTATTACTTGAAGAATAGGCATGATTTTAAATTGTGATGATGGGTCAGAATTTTTACTTCAGAAAGAAAAATGGTCAAAATGTGGCTGGCAGAAATGGACAAGCAATCTGTGTAAATGGATTAGTGATGTGACTTGCACATAAGGACATAAATTCCTAAAATCTGAAGTAACTAAGTCAGCTTGAAGTCAGACTCTGGGAAGCCTTGAAGGCCAGGTGAAGGAGTTTTCATATTATTTTGTGAAATAAGGATAATTATTAGGGGCTCTGAGTGACAAGATTGGAAGGAGAGAGGCAGAGTTAGGGAGCTGACGTAACAGTCTAGAAGTGGTTTACCACATTAAGTATGGTTTTCTTTACAAGCAGCTACTCAGTAAAAATTGAATGACTGGTCCTGAAATAACTTCCAGCGTCTAGTAGCTGGCATCACTTCAAATTATTTTCTCATTAAATTTCTAAGCAATAGGTCACTGCTAGCTTTCAAGCCAGATTTTTCCTTTTAATAAAACTCAATGTTGTTAAAGAAAAAAATAGTTTATGGATGTTTTCTATGTCTTCTTTGTCTTTGACACAAGATACTTTTGGTACTATTTATTTATTTATTTATTTATGCTGTGGTCTGAGCCCAGGAGCTTCATAATGAGCTATATCCTCAGTATTTCTTACTTCTTATTTTGAGATAGCTAATATTTACAATCTTGCTAAATTACTAAATTGTCCAGGTGAAGCTCAAATTTACAATCTTCCTGTCTCAGCCTCTGTGAGTGCTGTACAGGTGTGTGCACAACCATGCCCAGCTAACTCTTGTTTTATAAGTCAAAGTGGATTTGACCTTCCCCCTCCCCTCCCCTCCCCTCCCCCCCCTCCCCTTCCCTTCCTTTACTGTTGTAGTCAGGGGTCGCAGGGAGAAAGACTACAATCAGGACACACAATTTATAATATTATTTATGATGATTACCCAGTGTTAAACACAAGAAAGTGCAGGAAATCTGTCCACAATACTGAAGACCTAAAAAAAATTTAGCTGAGGACCTAGATCCCACAGCAATGTCCTGCATGAGTCCAACTGGAGGCCTAGAGCCCACGACAAAAACTCATGCAAGTCTGTTTGATGGATTTGTGCTGGGAAGGCCCAAAGGCCTGCGGTGAAAGCTAGAAAGTCTATGCCAGCAGGATGAAGGATCTGTGCTAGTAGGTTGAGGGTTCTACAGTGGAGCCAAGAAGCAACACTCAAATAAGAACCAGGGCTCCTGGAAAGTACCACAGCCATCCTCAGCAATGACGAAGTCCCGCGCTCCTCCAACGATGAGAACAGTCAAGTACATGCCAGGAAGCCAGCGGGACA
>RJWT010053032.1:0-10476 GCA_004365215.1 Cuniculus paca | reverse complement strand
TCTCAAAAAGACAAAAAAAAAAAAAATCTCCCTCACTCATAAGTTTTCAAAAGTGTTCATTCAGAAAGGTTGTTAGCCTACTTTTTTTTTTTTTTTTTTGGCGGCCCGGGGGATTGAACTCACGACCTTGCGCTTGCCGGGCAGGTGCTTAGACCGCTGAGCTAGATCCCCAGCCCTGGTGTTTTTGAGACAGGGTCTCACTATGCCGTTCAGGCTGGCCTTGAGCTCACTTTGTAGCCCAGGCTGGTCTCGAACTCACAATGATCCGCCTGTCTCAGTCTTCCGAGTGCTGGGATTACAGGTGTGAGCCACCATGCCCGGCTCCTACTTTTTATTTTTTCCTCCTCTTGAAACTGTGTTTTACTAAATAGTCCAGGCTGGCCTTGAACTATGTCTGTATCCTAGGCTAGCCTGGAACTCACGATTCTCCTGCCTCAGCCTCCCAAATGCTGGGATTATAGGCGTGTGCCACCACACCTAAACAGCATAATTTTTATGTTGCTTAGTCAGAAAGTCTAAATTTCCAAACGCCTATAATCCAGCCTTTGGAAAGCTGAGAAAGAAGGACTGCCACAAGTATGAGGCCAACCTGGGCTACACACTGAGTTCAAAACCAGCCTGAAGTACATACCAAAATTCTGACTCAAAACAAAAAACAAAAACACAGAAATATCAATATAACTTCTTTATCTTTCTATGGCTATTCTAACTATGATCAAATAATGCACCCTTAAAATCTTAATTCATCAAGTGCTTGCCTGGTAAGCACGAGGTTGTGAGTTCGATCCCCAGTACCAAAAAAAAAAAACAAAACTTAATTCAGGCTTTCTTAACTCTGTAGCCACAGTTATAAAACCTGAGTATAACATCATATTTTTACATTTTAAAATATCCTGTCAGGTCATGCCTGGTGGCACACGCCTGTAATTCCAGCACTCAGGACACTGAGACAGGAGGATCATTTCGATTTCAAGATCAGTCTGGACTACAAAGTGAGCTCAAGGACAGCCTGAATAGCATAGCAAAACCCTGTCTCAAAAACACAATGGCTGGAGATTTAGCTCAGTGGCTTAAGCACCTGCCTGGCAAGCGCGAGGTCTTGAGTTCGGCCCCCAGTGCCAAACAAAAAAAAAAAAAACATTAAAAAAATTTTAAAAAATAAAATAAAATAAAATATCCTGTTAGGGCTAGGGACTTAGCTCAGTGGCATAAGCGCCTGCCTGGCAAGTGTGAGGTCATGAGTTCAATCCCTGGTGCCAAAAAAACTAAACTAAAATAAAATATAATAAAATATGCTGAGCCGGAGATTTAGCCCAGCGGTTCAAGCGCTTGCCTGGTAAGTGCAAGGTCGTGAGTTCAATCCCTGGTACCAAAAAATAACATAACATAGCATAAAATAAAATATCCTGTAACAGGCTGGGCATGGTGGCACACACCTATAATCCCAGCACTTGGGAGGCTGAGGCGGGAAGACTGTTGCAAGTTTGAGGCCACCCCAGGCTACAGAGTGAGCCCAAGGCCAGCCTGAACTGTTGCATAGGGAGTCCCTGTCTCAAAAATACCAAAAAAAAAAAAAAAATCCTGTAACATATGCACTTATTTGGTCCAATCTGTTTTCCAGATTTTATAAAATCTGTTAAAATTCCAAGTCATAGTAGGCCCAAATTCTCTCTCAACTTCCAGTATTTGAACAAGAAACCAACAACCCTTCAAATTACAACCTGAGGGTGGCATCCTAAGCTACTCAAATCTAATGTTTCCGATAAACAATTCTTACCACTCTGGCTGCTCTCTCTTGCGATTCGCATTTCCTGCAAAACCATGGTCCAGTGGGTACTTGAACAATGCCATAGCAAGCTGTTGGGAAACAAAATGTTTCGAAATGTTAGTGTTTGAAGGACCAAGGAAAATCAAATAACCTTTCAAAGCCCTAATAAATTACCCCTCACACTATTCAAGTCAACTACTAGTTTCATAGAAAATTAATTTCTATATAGCATTTCTTATTTTTTGAGACAGGGTCTCCACTAGGCTAACCTCAAACTCAAAATCCTCCTGCATCAACCTCCAAGATGCTAGGATTATGGGTACATACCTCCATACCTGGCTCATAATCATTTATGATAATTAAAAGGTAAAATAATATATATAAATAGAAGTTTTTACGTTCAACTCTTTTGTATATTTCATCTGAAAAAGCTTAAAAGTTATACTTGCTTTTTTATTCTAGGGTTTCTTTTATTTTATGGTGGATTTTTTTTTTCTTTTTTTGGAGACAGGGTCTCACCATGCAGTTCTGGATGTCCTTGAACTCAGTATGTAGCCCAGGCTGGCCTCAAACTCCTGGCTATTCTCCTGCCTCAGCCTCCTGAGTGCTGAGATTACAGGTGTGCAACCACCATGTGTGGCTATATGGGTTTTTTTATTTTATAATGAGAAGAAAATTACATAAAATTTCGTGCAGTAGCCAGGTGTGTTCAATCCTTATTAATAAGTAAAATGTTCCCACTTATATGAAATGTCTAAAATAAACAAACCCGATCAGGGAGATAGCTCAGTGGCACAGCACCTGCCTGGTAAGCTCGAGGTCATGAGAGATTCCCTGTACAAAAAAAAAAATTTTTTTTCTAATACAAATGCTCCAACAACTATGAGTCCGTACCATATGTCTAATTCATAGCCTCTCCAGGCATGGCTGTGCACACCTATAATTTCAGTGCTTGGGAGGATGAGGCAGGAGGTGCACTGAAAGTTTGAGGTCAGCCTGAAGTGAGACCCTGCCTCAAAAAACTTAAAAAAAGAGAGAAAGGGAGACAGAGAAAGAAAGAAAAAGAACTCCATAGCCTCACTGTTTAAAAGTTGATTTTTAGAGCTGGGGTTGGTGGTGAATTCCTATAATCCCAGCACTAGGGAGGTTGAGGCAAGAGGACTGTTGCAAATTCAAGACCAGCCTGGGCCACAAAGTAAGCTCAGAGCCAGCCTGAACTGCATAGGGAGACCTTGTCTCAAAAAGATCCAAAAAATAAATAAATAAAGTTGATTTTTAATATTATTTGCTTCAAAATTAAAATTTTTCTGAAAATGTAAAAGCACATTCAATTGATGTTTCTACAAGTTTACTCAGCAAAAACCTAAAAATCTTTTTTGTTGGTTGTGGGTCTAGGTACTGAACCCAAAGCCTTCTCACTGAGCTACATTCCCTTTATTTTTTTTTCCTTTTTTTTTTTTTTTTTTGCAGCACCAGGGATTGAACTCACGACCTTGAACTTGCCAGGCAGGCACTTAGGGCACTAAGATAGATCGATCCCTAGCCCCATTCCCACTCATTTTGAGTCTCAGTCAATTGCCCAGACTAGCCCCAAGCTTGTAATCCTCCTGCATCAGCCTTCGGAGCTTTGGGGACAAGAAGAATGTGCCACCCCACTCAGTAAGCATATCTTGAATATCAGAAAACAATGAACAAAACCAGTACAAGCTTTTTTTTTTTTTTTTTTTTTTGTCTTTTTGAGACAGGCTCTCACTATGCCGTTCAGGTTGGCCTTGAGCTCACTTTGTATCTCAGGTTGGTCTGCAAACTCACAAGGATTCTCCTGCCTCAGCCTCCTGAATGCTGGGATTACAGGCGTGTGTCACCACGCCCAGCAACAGTACAACTTTTTAAAACCCCAAAAAGCTAAATTTCTAATGCTTTTCTTTTTGAGACAGTTTTGCTATGTAATTCAGGCTGACCTTGACCTCAAAGTGATTCGCCTGCCTCAGTCTCCAGTGCTGGGATTACAGCATGAGATACCACACCCGGTTTGGTTTGGTTTTTTTTTTTCTTTTTTTTGAGACAGGGTCTTGCTATGTAGTTCAGGCTGGCCTCAAACTCACAGCAATCCTGTCTCAGCCTCCCAAGTGCTGGGATTGCAGGCATGCAACACCACGCCCGGTTTCTAATTCTTCTTAAACATGTGTAAACATGTAAGAGTAAAAATGTTTTATCAACGAAGAAATACAGCATGAAGGTCCAAACATAGTTTTCTTTAAAAGAATTTAGAGAAAGGAAAATTCAAGAGTCAAGCTGGAAGTGGTGGTGCACGCCGGTGAACCCTGCATGTGGGGGTCTGAGGCAGGAGAATCACTGCAAGTTTAGTTCAACATAGTGAATTCAAGGCTTGCCTGAACTACACAGGGAAACCCAGTCTCAAAACGAAAAACAAAATTTCAAATGAACATTTTCAAGATTGGAAAATAGAACCATCTTAATAAAATTTGACGACTTATCCTATTCATAACAGTGCCTCCATCAGTGCCAAAAGGCACCGTACTACCAACTATATGCCAATCCTAAAATCTTATTATCTGTTTTGACACATTGCTTTCACTCCTTAAAAGTGTGCGACCTTTCCTGAAACTTAAAAGCAACTGTGGTGAATTCGCCACTGCCAAGGTATCCCTTCCGAGAGCCCACACTGCATAAAGACTGCACTGCCCGCTCCTGCGGAGCAGGTTTCTCCCTTCCCCTACACCGTGCCGCTTCCAGTACACTGCTGAACAGTATCTGCGACTTTCAATATTAAGTTCAGAAACAGGAAGAGGGGGTGAAATGGTGAACAAACAGAAGACCACCAAAAAAATGATCTAGAACTGTTTCGGCCTCAATTCCTTACCAGTTTTATTGGTGAAAAGTCAAAGACTCCAACAACCAGAAAAACTGTCTTACTGGTGTCCCTCATTTTTTTTTTTAATATCCAAAATCACTCACCGACTGGATACACCCAGAAATTAACTAAGAAGTTCCCCAAGTCACCTGGCAGCACCACCACCTCCTCTTGTCTTCAGCCACAGAGGCTGAGGCGTGGCCTGCTGCGGCCACTAAGCAGAGCCTTCGCCATCAGCCCGGGGCAGCTGAGCCCCAGACCCTCCGGCAGTCAGGCACCGCGCCGTCCTCTCCGCAGGAAGCTCCTAGTCGGCGGCGTGGGCGGCGGCTGCAGGGAGTCTGCCAAAAGCTTGGAGTGCGGCAGAGTCTGCTCCCCGCCCGGATCTAAACAGTTCCCCCAGCCCAGCGCCACAAGCCACAGGAAGTCCCCAGCCATTGCGGCAAACGGGCGCAGGTCGCAGAGAAAGAGTGGGCCCCGTTCTCCCACCCCACCCCTACGGCCACCTTGACCCCGAACGCGGGGTGCCAGCTCCCACTGCCGCCCCCACCCACCCGGGGCGCAGGCCATAGTACCGCAGTTTCCCCGCTGCCGGAGAAAGTCTGCAGACCAGGGACGATTGACACTTGAGAGAGTGCTCGCGCGGTCACGTGACAGCGGGCCACACGCGCTCTCCCCCGCAAGCGCGGCCCACACCCCCTCCCGCCCGCCGCGAACCCGCGGGGCTGAACTGCGGCCGGGACGCGGCCAGGGGTGGGGCGGGGCGGGGCGGGGCCGAGCCGGCGGGGGCGGGGCCTGCCGGCGGGGGAGGGACGGGGCGAGCGGCCGCGGGCGCTGCCAAGGTGGGGCGGCGGTGACGGTTGGGCCAGGCCGGCGCGGCGCGGCGCGCGGCGGGGTGTTTACCTTGATGCACCGCGACGCTGCAGCCGTGCCCGTCGCAATAAACCAGCGGGTTCTCGGCCCAGCCTCTCTCGTCTGAGCAAACGCAACAGCCTCCAATCATCTCCTTCATACTATGGGAGACCTCGTCCTCCAGTGACACGGGCCGGTCGCTAGAGACCATCTAAGAGGGAGTTGGGGGACCATTAAAAATCACATGCAAGCCACGAGTGCTCTCCCCACCCCGCGCCCCTTCGCGGGCTCCCCGGCGCCCCACACACCCGCCCGCCACCGCCGCCGCCGCTCAGTCACTCACGTTCCGCACTGGAGTCAGGAGCCATGTCCTTGCTGACTCCCCCACCGCCCCTCCGCCGCCGCCGCCGCCGCCGCCTCCTCCTCGGCGCCTTCCCTCCCCGCCTCCGCCCGGCGTTAGCGCTGGCGCCCGGCGCGGGCACACATAATCCGGGAGGCCTTCGCACAGGCGCACTGGGGGGGCTCCCGCGGCGCCTGGGGCGGCGAGGGAGGGGACAGGGCTGCGCTTCCTCCTCCGAGCGTCACTCGGCGTGCGCGCCCGCTCCGCGGCCGGCGTGAGGGAGGCGGCCCCGAGAGGCGAGGCCTGCGTGCGCGCCGCCGCGTCCAGCCGTAGGCCCCAGCCCTGCCTCCCGGCCCCTTCCCCTCCCCCGCGCCGCGCCTCTGCCGCGGCCGCTGAGGTGAGCCGGGGGAGCCCGCAGCAAGGAGGCTGGAGCGAGTCCGCGGGGGCGCGCACGCGAGGGCAGGGACGTTGGGCCGCCCTCTGCAGCGCGGGGGCGTGGGGTGCGCGTGCGCGTCGGGAGCGCCTCGGGAGGGAGCCCCGGGGAGGGAGCACGGGCGCCCGCTCAGGGCCTGAGGGCCGTTCGTCAGAGCCCCGAGGGAACTCCCCGAGGGCATCTCCGGGCCCTGGGAACCTACCTGACAGCCTTCTCTTCCCAAACTGACCGGTGGGTGACTGTGGCTGGGAGAGCCCACCCGCTTCCATGCAGGGTGTAATGAAGCATGGCTTCCTGCAGTTGGCCACGCTAACTTCACAGCGCTGCCGCAGCCTCTCCACCCATTAAATTCGCATCCTGGATTCCTCCCAAAGTTCGCCCATTGGAAGTGTTACCAGAGCTGCCGCCCACTTATGTACCACGTTGGCCCCACAGACAAATGAAAGTGCATCCAGGAAGGTCAAAAGCTGGTGTTAGGGAGCCCCAAGCCCACTCTCAGCTTGCTGTGCAGGAGTACAAGTGGATACCAGAATTAGCAGTATAATGGGATCTGGAAAATGTAGTTCTAGGACAAAACAGGTTCTGGTCTGTCACCAACGGATAATTAAGACCATAAGACAGTTCTGATTGAGGAGTTCTTCTGATTGAGGAGTCTTCTGATTCTTTTCTACTTTTACTTTTGGAAATGTGAAGTTATTTAAGTGGCAGAGATAGGCACTCCCCCCTCACACACAAACAAAATGGATTAGGCCTATCTGAATAATTGGCTGGATACTAAGGAGTTTTTAAACTGTGAAAGCTCCCACTGTTGCCCCATCCCTTATAGATTCATGTAAACCATGTATTGATTTTAAGCAAAGTGTCTAATCATAAAAGTTTAGCATGAGATGAGAATTATGAATTGATTGTTTAAATGACAAGCATAGTTACAAGGGGAATTCATGGTTTTTGGTTAATAACTTGCAGGTAGGGCAACCCACTCGGGACCCCTTTTGTCTCTCTCGGACAGCTTGGTTTCTCTCAATAAATATATTCTAAACAAATAATAATAACTGGCAGGTACAAAATGGTTTACCAGGAATTAGCCATATAATGTGATCTGGAAAATGCACTGATATCATGCTAAACGATGGAGGAACCCAAGTCCTCCTGTCAATCACTAGGAAATAATATAATGGTTTAAGCTTTAAAAACATTCCAAATGTTCTAAAGAAGAAAAGGCTAGCATACCTTTTTCGTATTACAAATTAATTGGTAGAATGATACCACAGTGTAAGCATAGATTAGCAAATATGTTAAAATGTCTTAACAACTAAATGAGATCTCTGTAGAAATAGCCAAATTACCAAAACTTACAGATATGGAGAAAATGTCCATCAAAGAGACACATGGAAAAAAGATATACAGAAATGAGAATTCTCTATAAATTACGTAAATGCGTTTAGAAAAGGTAACTACAGGATTACAGAGGATATGGCAACAATTAATAAATTAATAAATTTTGGGACCTAAAATAATGTTCTTAAAATGCCCTTCAAACAGAAGTACTGTTTTTGTATATCCTAACTACAAAGTATTCAGTATTTTGCCCTCATACAAAGGTTACCAGTTCAATATCTAATTCCTGCCCAAATTCCTTAGTTTTGAGTTAAAGTCAATCTGAAACTTCCTTTGCAGTCAAACCTCAATGCATTATTTAAAAACACATCCGCGTATTCAATGAATACATTTATATTTATAAATTTTATATTTAACATATTGGAGCTTACTTCTTGTGATGGAATTGATTTGTATGTAAAGAAGGATTAAAAAAAGGATGAGTACCTTAGCTTATCGTGTAATGTGTAATTTTTAAAAAGTAGGTAAAATACAGACTCTTTCCAAAACAAAAATTATCATTTTTAATAATTTTTGAAATTCAAACAAATAACGAAAATACACCGATTAATAACATGCTTATATATAAATAATGGTCTCTGAAGCAGAAATTTTAAATTAAATTTTAAATAACTGCATAAATACTGACAAAATGTAATTCTAAGTATTTAAAGGTGATTTTTATCATGATGTATTGAGTTATGAAAATAACTAGGAAAAAAATGGGTGTAGTAGGTTGTTTTCATTTTAACTCAAGTACCAGATATTGAACTGTTCCTTATATTTCTGAAACAACTAGTGTACTTCTATAAAATATTAAGTGAAAAGGAAGAGTAGCAGACAGTATAAAATACAGTGAGTTATTCATTCAGTAAATATTTATTGAACATTTACTGTGTGCCATAGACTGTTTTGGATATAGAGACTACAACAATGATAAAGTTGTACTTGTCCTTTATTAGCTATAAATATAGTTGTACAATATGTATGACACTTTGCTGAATATGCTAATTCTCACATCTCAGAATGGGTAAAACATAATTAATTTGCCAAAATTGTTAAAGTTCAACTAAATTTTTAAAAATACATGGTGATGTAAAATATCAAATTATTATGATATTTATAGAATTACTCCATAGAAAACAATAACTTAATCTTAGTGTTATTATTTAAATCTAATTCCATATTCCCAAATATCCAAGTATATCTAGTACCTGTCAAATAAAACAAAAGCCTATTATCTCTAACATCCTTCATATAAAACCACTAACACAATACTGGCTCATCTATTTCTCTAAACTAATCATCTGAGGCAAACCACAAAAAAATTCAAGTAAAGTATTTTATGATGTAACCTCTAACCCTACCATAATGAGAAAATGTATTTCCACTCTATGGGTAATATATCTTCTTATAATTTTCTTTAGTCCCTAACCAAGGCACCAATTTTTTGAATTTGCTTTTCCATTATCATTTACATAAGTAGATGCTGTGAAAGAAACATTCAAAACTACATTTGGTTCATATGTTAACATTGTATTAATTACCTTTTTAAATTAAAGTTTCATACTCCTTCTACTTGTTCATATTATATTTAGTCTATGAGACCCATTGTTAAAGTATATTTCTATAGTGAGGAATAGAAAGTGAGATCTATTTCTATAAGGCTGAGACTATAGTACACTTTCCTTAGCTTGGATTCCTGATTGCCACAGTCCGTATTGGCCCTGAAACCAAGTTTTATACAACAATTAGAATTCATGTATTATTAAGCATCATCAGAAACTATAATCTCGTTTCTAAATAAATTACTTGGAAAATTCAAAAAGTCAATTCCTTATGATTTGTAGACTTTCAGATATGTCCTTTTTAACACACGTTTGATTCTCAAGGGTTTTTAGGTTTTATACAAAAAGTGTGTCATGACCCATGTGTATTTATGATAGTTTCATTAAAATACTGAAGTATTTCTGCAACTAGTTTTGTTATTTACCTTATAAATGCAAATTCACACATGGTGCCTTTATGTGTCATGTATTCAAATTTTTATTAAAGGGTATTCTATTATAGTTTTAGTTGAGATTCTGCTAATGGTTTTTGCAAGATTTCACTTAATGAAGCATGATCAGGTATAAGACTAGATTTTTCTTTTACTCACAATAGCACCTAGCAAGTGTCTTGCACATAGTAGGCCCACAATAAATATTTACTTAATGTACAGTATTGGTTTTTAAAAGCTAATTGCAGTCTGAGCTTTATTCTTTATTCTTTAGAATAAAGCAAGACTTTATTTTGTATGCACAATTTAAGTAAAATTTCCAAGTCATGATTGACATAAAATTTCAGATAAATTAGTTTCTTTAAAGATTTTTATTAGTGGAAGTTAATATTCATGAAGTTTTTTTACCAGATAATTTTGAGTTAAATTGTCTACATTTAAACAGCCCTAAAACACTGACCATCTTTCATACAAAAGTCATCATTGTGTTACTAAACAGACTCTAAGAATCATAATTAATATTATTGCTAGATAGATTTAATTTTTGGAAAGGTTAGGTAATGTTCAAATTTAAATCCTGCGTAATCTAAATTAAAATCTTTTTAATAATAAAGGTCTAATATTTACTTTAAAAGGGTTTGGCTTAATCTTGTATTTGGCTTCAGAGCTATTCCTTTTGCTATAAAATTGATCTTAATTGGCTGCCTTTACATGGGGGGGTAAAAACCTTATAATTACCTATAGAAAAATAGTGCCTCAAAAATGCCTTTAGATCTTCTAGATGTTACATAAATCTCAAACATTTCAGAGTTGCTTTTTTTTTTTTTTTTTTTTT
>RJWT010053031.1:0-10475 GCA_004365215.1 Cuniculus paca | reverse complement strand
TCCAGGGCGGGGGCGCGTGCTCCTGCTCCTCCTCCTTGGGTGGCGACGGCTCCCCCTTGGCAGGGCTGGCAGCTTGGGTGTTGCGCAGACCTCCACCCGCCGCCCGACTTCTCACTTCAGTGTCTCGGCTCCTGCTGAGGGAGAGGGGTGGGTCGGGTCACTCGCCTTGGGGAACCAGATAGTAAGGACACTATTATCACGGAGCGGTTCTACACAAGAAGGTGATGGTGACACTGACCCGTGCCAGCCAGCCAGAGACCAGGCAGAAGAGGCCCACTTGATACCCCAGCCCCCTGGTACTGCGGGCAGCCTACATGCCAGGGCGGGCTGCAGGGGCGCCTGGGTAATCGGTCACTGTGCAGCTCAGCTCCGCTGGGGACTCCCGGTGTGTGCAGTGAGTGCGTGCCCGTGGCCGGCTGGTGCACCCAGACCTCCTCTACCAGCAGCAGCATATCCCAGTAGGACACTGCCTCCCTCATCCCCAGATGCCCCAGCCCCCGCTGTCTAATTCCTACCACTGCCAAGGATGCTGCAGTGAGCACAACCACCCTCCGTGTGTGTACTTGTCTGAGAATCGCTGCACGCCCCATTTAGAACAGGCATCATTCCTAGGGAAAGCGCACACCCTAAATCTTCCCTCCAGAGGGAGGCACCCGGGGCGCTCCACCAGTCATTCTTCAAGCTTTCGCGCAGCGCCTCTTCCTCCGGGCAGTCTTCTCTGACCACCTCAGCGCCCAGCACAAAACCCCCCGAGTGTGCTGCCTTCCCACAGGATGGTCTACGACAGACCGAGGACACGTTCCAATCTTATCGCAGTACTCATATGCATCCGTGGATGCTCAGTGAGGTTTGTGTCAGTGGAAGCAAGAAGAATGCACTGAATTTAATCACAATGCACAGAAGGGTTAGGTTCCCCAAAGTCTCTCCTGGGGACTGAAGCTATGTGGTCAGCTGGTCACATTTCAGGACCCACTGAAAACCCAGGATGGGCACTGTTATTACCTTTACCACTACTTAGGTATGCTGAGCCCAATTCCAGTGAGCACCACAAGGTGGGGCTAGAGCGCTATGGAAGCTGGTGGCCTCCTAGGGCCACGCTGGGCAGGACAGGACTGGACAGGACAGAAGAGAGCATCCTCTAAACTCAAGAGGGGCAGCTCTCCAAAGTGGCTGCATTTCCCAAGGACGCGGACGCACAGCTTGGAGACCGGGAGACCTGCATTTCCGGAACAGAAGGTCACCTCCCCTCATTCCAACAAGCCAGCCCCTCTCACATTACCTGTCCATGCTGTAGGGGACACTTAAGGGGGTTCTGCTTTCCTCCTTGATGGGGCCATCTTTATCCTCTTTGCTCTCATCCTTTACCCACTGGTGGTTTGGGAAGAACTCCTTGCATTTGCCATTGTGTGGCTCCAGGATTCTTTTGGGCGGCCGGGGAGGAGGGGGCACATGCTCAGGTGGGGGCTCCAGGTCCTCGCGAGAAAGCTCCTTCCACTGGTCCTTAAAGAGCAGAGGGGGAGCCCATCAGCGTTCACTCCCGGCTGATCAGCAGGAGAGCCGCTCTCCGCTCTCTGCTCTCCGCTCTCCGTAAGTGAGCAGTGGTGGAGCCCGGCGCGGGGCTCTTGGCTTCTCTGTCCCAGTCCCACACTCGGAAGGGAAATCCTTGAAAATCGCGGCTGTGTCCCATCAGTGCTCTCTGGGTGAGCACTTCAAAGGCAAAATCTGGGGCTTGGTGAGATTCAGACAACTTTCCAATTATTTTAAATACAAAGGACAAGCAGGGTGTGGTGGCTCACGCCTGTAATCCCAGCACTTGTTGTGAGTTCGGGACCAGCCTGGGCTACAAAGTGAGCTCAAGGCCAGCCTGAACTACAGCCTGAACTCCTGTCTCAAAAAGACAAGGACCAGGGATCTAGCTCATTGGCCTAAGCGCCTGCCTGGCAAGTGCAAGGTTGTGAGTTCAATCCCTGGTGCCGCAAAAAAGACAAAAACAACAACAAAGGACAGCTATTCCCTCTGACACCTGACGGCATGGGAACCCTTACTACGGAGCCCTCTTCAAACCCAGAGCCGGGCTGCGGGGCGGGGCCCAGCGGCAGAGCGCCTGCCAGCATGCAGACGGCTGGGTTTGATCCTCAGCACTGCAAAACAAACTGTGAACAACGAAAAGACAAAACTGCAAGTGCCCGCACTTGGATCTGGCTGAAGCCACGCTGACCTGCACGGAGGAGTCTCCCATGATGAATTTGGCACCTTCGATCACGGCCAGGTAAGAGAAGCGCAGCTGGTCGGCCGTCTGGATGAGACCCATGCGGAACTTCCTCATCTCCAGCAGCACTTTCTTGATGTCCACGGACGAAGGGTCTTTCCTTTTGTCCATCTGGAAGACAGGAGACAACTCAGCCAGTGCCAACTGCCCAGTGCAAGGTGACTTCCCACGGATTCGGTGGCAGGAGTGCTGTTTTCTAACCAGGAAAATCACAGAGGGGTAGGCAGGGAATTCCAGAGAATGTGGCCTAATTGGGACCCTTTGGGCACAGGGTTAAAACAATTTAGAAGGAGACAGAAAGACTCTGGCTGCCTGGATTCCACTTTAAAATGGGGAGCAGTCTATGAAAAGAGCTATTTATGGCAAAGCCACGTTACCATGGGGAGCTGCCAAGGAGCAAAGGCTGGAGCGCAGTGTGGCGACACATGCAGGGAACCCGGGATTTGGGGACACTGAGGAAGGAGGATCATAAGTTTGAGCCTAGCCTGGGCAACTAGTAATTTTGTGAGACTGTCTCAAAATAAAAACTAAAAAAAGAAAGGGCTAAGAACGTAGCTCAGAGTGAAGGCCCTGGGTTCAGTGCCCGGTACTGAAGAAAGAAAAGCAAAGGTCAGAGCCAACTGTTGCCTGAGGAATGTACGTGTGGGGTCAGTAACTGGAGAGCTGTGGCCAGGCAAGACGGGGTTCAAACGCATCTCTTTCTCTCCTGAGAGCCTGCAAAGGCCTCCTCACCAGCAAGAGGCAGGTGTCGGCCAGACAGAAGGTCCCCGACCTGCCGATGCCGGCGCTGCAGTGCACCACGATGGGGCCGTGCTCTGGGTTGAGAGACCCCGACTCACGAACTTTGAAAAGAAAGTTCAGGAATGAGGCTGGCGATTCAGGGACTCCAAAGTCAGGCCATGTAGTATAGTGGAAATGTAGGATCTCTCGAGTTTCTTGAGTCTGAAAGAGAAAAACACTCATGATGATGCTAAGAGAATCATCGAGGTAGAAATCACGGAATTCCAAGCGCATGACCCAGCCGGGTGCGCCGGGTACGCCGTGTCCAGCAAACACCCTGCAGTGCCCCGTGTGACCTCTGCTCCCCAGCAAGCACTCTTGTGGAGCTTACCAGGACTCACTGCGCGTTGGGCTTGCCTGTGCTAATGAGCACTGGCGGAACCCTCAGGCGCACTGCCCCGCTCCTCCTGACGCTCCTCCGAGGGGCCAAGGCAGGACCGCGGCTCCAGGGCCACACGGCCAGGCTGGGCAGAAAGCGCCGGGGACAGCCGGCCCTCTGCACTCCTAGCAGCCTGCACCAGGTTCCACGTCTTGCTGCGACGGGTAACCGTGCGACAGGAGCCACGAGGACTCAAGAGAGGGCTGCAGCTGTCATTCAGAAACAGACCCTGGGCTGCAGCACAGCCCGGTGAGCCCCGTGCCGGTGGCCCCGCAGCTCCTTGCCTCCCACCTTTACTGGACTGCTCACCACGCAACATCGTGCTACTGCACCCACGGTGCCTGTGACCCCTGTCCACACATGACCTCCTGGACCCCTGCAAAGCCTCAGTGACCTAAGAAGACACAGAGACACCAAAGTGGTGGTGTCCCATGTCCCAAGCCTGACGAGCCGAACCGGCAGGCCAGGATTCAAACCCGGCCGGTTCGGGTCCAGGAGCTGGTGGCCGGCTGTTAGGGTTACTAGTGTCCCCTGGGGCTGCTCGGAGCCTCTCCCACTGTGCCCTGGACTCCTTGGTCATAGTTGCTGGTGAATTATTCTGAATGCTCACAGCCGGGCCTTCTGGGGCACGGCTGCTTAGCGCAGCGCCTTGCCAGAACCGTCTTTCAGTGACTGTAAGCAGCTGGTGTTAGCAATTCTTCCTACGGCAAATAACCCCAGACCTCGCCTGGAACACCTCCACTGGCCAACCAAGTGCAGTGAGCTCGGGGGGAGGAGGGGGCTTCCTTGCATCAGACTGAGGGTCGCTGGGCCGGAGAAAAGGCAGCACGCTCTGCTGGCACTTAATTTGCAGGCTGCCACTTCAGTCCTTCCCTCCACAGTGGCACAGGCAAGGACAGAGCCTTTCCACTGGAGAAAGTGCCCTTTCCCTAAGGTTAGAGCCCTGGTCACTTGGTGAGCTCCGTTCAGCATGCGCTGAAACCACCTCTATGCAGGGTGCGAGAGGAACAGCGCCCCCAGCGGCACACTTACTGTAGGGTTTTCCAGTTCTAGTTGTCGTACTGTGTAATACGACTTGATGTCTTCCGAGATCAATGTTAATTTCAAATTCGTGTCATCAAAGACCATTTCTTCTTTTTCTTTTGGTGGCCAGTACTGGGCGCATTTTACCTGTGGGAGGAAATAACACTGGGTTATTGTAAGCAATTGTTTTCTTAAGACAGGAGGCTCAAAGCACATCTAGTGAGCTTTATGACAGCGCGAGGCCCCGAGGTTCTCTGAATGTGGAGGCCTCGGTCAGCACCGTCAGCACCGTGGGCTGCTGCTCAGGAGAACGGGGGGAGGGGTGCGGGTGCTGATCAGACTGCTGTCACTTCCCACTTAGCAGCTCCTGGCTTTCCAACTGCAGTGGGGCATCACAGGGCTCTAGCCCAGCCGCTAGGAGAGAGGCCGGACTGCTTCTCACCAAGTGCCTTCATGTAGCCATTTCAACCATTAGCAAGACCAGATGGCGCTGCCAGCAAGCACAGAGACAGCTCACCCTGGGAAGACGCCTACAGGCAGTGAAACAGGGCTGACACTCTGAAAGGCTGAAGGGTGGAATCAGATGCAAAGTAATTCAGGGCCTCCTGGAGGGGCTGGGGCTCAGCCTTCATTTGGCTTGGTTTAGTTCATAAAGATACTTCTGATGCTCTCCCTTGATAATTTCAGATCTTAATTTAAATGCAGATCATTAAGGCTTACTTTAAAATAAGCACCCTCGCCCCTCAAAGAAAGTCAAACCCACAAAGCTTTTCTTTCATTGGAAGTTTAAGAAAGGAATTGGACTCACATTTAGTGGCATACTGTGCACGACCTAGACAAAATGCTACCCTGACATTTCTCCTTATGATGATTCTGCTGGACAAACACAGCAGGCGGACAAGGCAATACAGCTAGGCTGCCAGCACAACTGACAATGAGCCCAGGCAGATGAAACCTAAGGCCTCCCCAGTCTCGCCCCAGAGATGTCAGCAAGTGTGCGTGTGTACACAGCTCTCTGGGAAATGACACTTGCAATTTACATGTGCTGACCCCAGGGCAGAGGGTGGTGTGGACGAAGGGAGCTGCTTCATGGCCAGGCCCAGCAGTGACCAGGTGGATGATGGGAAGTGTCCAGGGGGAATGCTGTGGCTGTGCCATCGAAATGCAGAGGAAGGAGATGTTTTAGGCTGGCCCAAGTTACAAGAAAGAGAGGTCAGGGCCGGGGATGTAGCTCAGTGGCCTAAGCACCTGCCTGGTAAGCGCAAGGTCATGAGTTCGATCCCCGGTGCCACAAAAAAAAAAAAAAAAAAAAAAAAGGTTAGAGGGAGCGGAGAGGGGCAGGCAGGGCCGAAGGGTGACAAGGATGACCTGGGTAGTGACAAAAGATCCAGGCTTGGGGGAACAGCAGGAAATGGGGCCTATGGGAGACCCTAGTACAGCCAATGCCAGCTCTGTGCCCAGGAACCTGCTGCATTGTCTGGGGACAAAGGGAGAGCTGGCAGCTCTTCAGAGGGTGAAGCCAGAACCCCAGATGCCTCTTGGTCCTGCTCCGCTGGGGCTGGAAGTTGCCCCCACACAAAACTAAAGCAAAGAGCAAAAAGTGAGAGAAATGAATGAAGAAATTCCTGGGTGTGATGCCAGGGGAGTGGTGTACTTCACGGTGCCAGGACAGATGCCAACAGGGCTTGCTCAAGGGCCCAGACGCCAGTCTGTTTGAAAGCTTGGCCAGATTCACCCACGTCATTTCCCCACACTGACGACGACCCGCCCCAGATAAGCCTCTTGAATGAGGCCCACCTGTCATCGTGGAAGCAATGTCACCACTCAGGACACAGAGGCATTAACTGTATGCCAAGGTCCGCTTGGAGCCAGAGGGCACGGGGCAGCCGAGAGCGAGAGTGCAGGAGAACTGGAAAGGTCACATTTGTTCGCACACTCCCGATGGTCTAGTGCTTCAAGATTCCAGAACCAAAGTGTCTGACCTGATGGGCTCAAGGCCACCTATGCTGAAGTGGATGCCCCCCCCAAGAGCAGAGAGAGGATGGAGCGAAATGCAGAACGGCCGGCCTGCAGAGTGGGAGCTGACACTCCTCTCCTTGCGGGCCGGGCAGATGAGCTGTCGTTTAACTCACTTCCATACTCCAAGTGCTCACCTTCAGAAGCGAATGTGACCCTTAATCTTGTAATGTGGATGAGAACTAAGATTACGGAGAAATTCTGGCCTACAACCCAGTACCCGCCCATCAATATTTAATTTTAAGACCTTCCTAGGCAAAGTGGCATATGCCTATAATCCCAGCTATTTGGAAAGCTGAGGCAGAAGCGTGGTTCATTCAAGGCAGCCTGTGCAACTCAGAGAGACGCTGGCTCCAAATAAAAATAATAAAAAACAGGCAGCAGGTCACCGCTTCATCACCCCGGCACACTGATACACACCAGCGGGCTTGGAAGTCTGATTTTTATTGGGAAGCAGCCCATGGGGCGGAGGGTGTAGCTTGGCGGTAGAGTGCTAGAAAGCGAGGCATCTTCAGGACTCTCTCTTGATCCACCCTACACAGGAATGTGGCAGTGCCAACATGCTGGTGTCACCAGAGTCCCTGTGTCCACCACGAAGGCAGATGTTAGCCAGAATCCTCGGGGCCTTAGGTGATCTTAAGAAAAATCTATGCAAGTTACCTACATGACCCCAGATGGATGATTTGGTTGCCCCGAAGAATTATTATGCAGAGAACTCAGTGGGCAGAGTCTGAGAGATGTGTGAGGCCTAAAGTGCCTAAAGCTAACCCAAAATGCAGCGTCCTGGGCACAGAAGCAACGGAACTCCAACGGGCCAAGTTCCGGAACGGCACATCAAACTTGCCCGCGTGACCTTGTGTGTAAACAACACCTCCAGCCCTTACGCACGCCATGCTGACATGCCCGAGTCAATTTTAAAGCTGAACCAACGAGAACTTAGGGCATTTGGATAACCCCAAGCTAACACACACAATCACCTGCATCTCTGGTTTCCAGGAAACACACACACGGTCCTACGAGGTAACAGGCAGGTTTGCCAAAAGCAGGAGGGCGACATCCTATACTATTTGTTGAAGGAAGGAAACCAGAAAGCAAATGTGTGCCAAAAGGAACTCTTGGCAAACTGCTTTCACCACTGGCCGTGGGGAGGCAACCGAGCAATACTCGCTGCAGCCCCCAGCGCGCTTCCTGGCCGCCTCTCTGGGAGTGAGAACACTGAGGTGGAACTGAAAATGTTGATAGCAAAGAAACTTCAAGACGCTCAACCTATACCCGGCTGTTCACGCCAATCAGCAGGCTGAGTGCAGGGGAACGGTCACTAAGGAAAACGCGAGCAAGTGCCCCACATTCACAGAGAACTGCAGGAAGATCGCTGGCCATGGCTTTTGATGGCCCACACAGTAAGCCCAGGGGGACGGTTGTGAGAGTGGCTCTGTGGCCTACTGAGGGTCAGCTTGGGGTGGGAGACAAAGAGGAGCAGGGCCTGGTGATGAACATGCACTGTGACAACAGCTGCTAAAGCCAAACGTGTGCGGACAGCAAAGAGCCATTACCGGACCTCTAACAACAAACAAATTAGTAAATAAAAGGCAAATCCTACATCTGATGGTCCTGAATGAATATTTTGGCTTTAAATCCCCAACTCTCAATATCATCCAGAGCAGTAGTTCCCAGTTGGAATACTAGACAAAGGGACAAAGGATTCCCCTAGGGGACACTGGACAAAGTGTGGAGACATGGAGACATGTCCGACAGCTGCTTCTGGGGCTGGGCACTACTGGTGGGCAGTGGCCAGAGATGCTGCTGAATGTCCAGCAATGGCCAGGAGGCCCCCAGCCCTCGCCTCGCAGCACGAAGGTCCTGGTCCAAACGCTGGAAGCCCAGAGACAAACACGCTGTTTCTGCACCTCACACAGCAAATTCCCCTGTAGAGTGAGTGCGGGCTGTGGGACCCCTGTGATTTGCGTCTTTATTCATAACTGCTGACAGCACTGGTGAACAACACGGGCTTGCTTCACATCCGCAACTTTACATTTTACTAATCAAGCCACAGAGGAAGAGAGAAAATAATAAAAAGTCACTTCCGCCAAAAGAGTATTTCCTAAATAAGAAGCATCATTTCCTCAACTGAACAAGGAGGCGGGCTCCGTACCTGTTCCCGCAGAGCGACACACGCTCGTGTTTCACACCACGGGCAGAGGCAAAACAACTAACTCCGAAGCCGCGACCTCCCCCACGCACTGTCGGGCTGGGGGTGCTTTCTGTGAGTAACAGCTTTGTGGTCAGCGCTTGAACTCTCTCTGCGGAGCCCCCTTTGATGCGCCCCTTCTTTGCACTTGCATTTTCCACCCTCTGGGCCATGCTTGGGCTTCTTTCGGGGGTGGCTTCTCTGGAGTCTTCATGCTCTCTGGCAGGCCCAAGGCAGCCAAGACAGCTGAGTGACAGTGCCCCAGCTGGCCCTGGGGAGCACACCAGTGCCAGGATCTGGGGAGCCCCAGGGACGGCCAGCTCTCTGCTCCAGCCTGCACTTCCTGATCAGGCCCCACAACCCTCACAGCATCTTTTCCTGGGCTTCACCTCTGCAGCTGGAAACCTGAGGTGCCAGCAGAGCCCGGGAAGGGACAAGGAGCCCACTGTCGCTGCTGAACACCAGCCTTGGGCCCTGCCCACGAAGTTACTCTGACAGAAGAGACAGAAGAGAGGCTGGCACGGAGCAAGCACAGGAGGGAAGAGGGCGAAGGAGAGAACAGCTAGGGGCCACCGACGACAGCGACCTGGGGAGACAGGGACGTGAGGTGGAGGTGGGAGCCCACTGTGACACAGGCTCTTGGCCCAGGGAAGAGGTTAAGACAGAAAGCCTGTCCCGGCTGGAGTCTGGGGAGCGGACAGGGTGGCTAAGCAGGCGCTTCCGTAAGCCGCGCCACACACCGACCTTTGCGGTGAGAGTGAGGAAGACGGCTCTAGAAGCACGGTACAGAACGGACAGAGGGCAGCAGGCAGAGAAGCAGGAGCGGCTTCAGGGAGAGGTGCGAGAGGGGGACATATTTAAAAGCTGTAAAGAACTGGAAATGATACAACTCCCAAAGGGCGCCTATTTGCACAGGCAGACATGTGCTCACGGCGAAGCGAGGGGGCTGCAAGCTCAGCACCTGGGCCCGCGCGGCACAAGCCTGACCCAGCGGCCAACTGCTCTCACGGCTGCACCAAGCCACCTGTGTGTCAAGAGGAGCTACACGATGAGAGGCCAGAAAGGTGGGTACGATGAGGACAGACACTAAAGCAGTGCATTTCGAGAACAACTATGTTGATCCGACTGCTTAATACAATGACTTCTGCTCAGGAAGCACGAGAGACAGTGGCACACAACAACCACACCAAGTGCTGCAGAGCCTGACACAGGAGCCTGCGCAATGAGTCAAGGGCAGGCTTATTTTCTTCTCTCTTTTTATTCACTTGATTGACTTGCTTGCAACAGACACGCATTTGTAAAGAAAAAAATAAGGAAACTCGGATTAAAACATAACTTCATGGGCCAGCACACAGTGAGGGCAAGAAGAAACCAACGTAGGACTTACCGACCCTTTCTCTATCACTCGGTTGAGCATGACTACGCCCCTGCTCTTCTGCTCCCACACCATCTCCCAGAAGTGCCCGCATGTATTGGGCAAAGGGCCCTGCAAACAAAATTACACAACGTGTGACACCGGAAGCACAATCATACCGGGCGTGAGCTCGCCTGTGGCGGTCGTCAGGTGACAGTGCCCGAGTCTGCAGCAGCTCAGGCAGAGTAGTGGCCTCTCCCTGCCTAGTGAGCAGGAACGGCAGCTCTAACGTCCACCACACAGCGGAAGGTCATTCTCAACCACTTCTGCTTCCCATGTGGGCAGCTGGCTGCGGGGCTCGCTTAGAATGTGGGCCTCAACAACCGGGCACGGGCGGGGGAGCACTGGGCAGTGAACAACCAGTAATCATCTGGCCATTTCGGGCAAGTCATTTCACTGCTCAGTG
>RJWT010053030.1:0-10476 GCA_004365215.1 Cuniculus paca | reverse complement strand
CAATTGTGACAAAGCAAAACCGTCTCCAGACGTAGCCAAATGTCTCCTTCAGAACCACAGATATAAAGAAAATAAGTGCAATAAATCAATTATGAGAGAAAAACTACAGAGTACTGAGATAATGTACAAAAACAGGACTATCTTACCCTGGTTGTACAGGAAGGTCTCCTGGAGGAAGTGAGGTTTAAAAACAACAGAGGACAGCTGTATACAAAAGAGTGCTCTACAGTGAGCTAGGGTGCATACAGATTATGCCAAGCGCTCCCTCAAAAAGCAGTTAAGCCTACACTGGGACTCTGGGTATCATCTAAAAGGAACAGAAAAGGCCATTAAAAAATGGGCCAAGTACTAGCCACGGTGTATCTCTCAGAGAAATTTAACTTTCTATTGTCCTTTCTAAAACACAATGATCATAAAAGGCATCCCTAGAAACTGAGTTGAACTTCAGCATAGAGTTACTAGCCAGTTAAGTATTGAAACTAATGAATTAATATGTAGATTGACCTATTACTAGGCATGTATGTTTTTACTTGGAAATGCAATATTTAAAGATTCTTTGACCAAATTTTGGTAGCACTACTGAATCATCTAATTGCCTATCTGTAGTTTAAACACATGAAACAAAATTCTGCAAGATAATTGCAGTCAATTAAAATTACAGCCATCAACTGTCTTCATGTCATTAAGAAGGCTACTTGTTATTGTTACTGAACATCTCAAGACCTTGGATTGCATAATTTCTTAAAGATTCTGGCAAATTTTAAAATTTTAAAATCTAAATTCACTTTTTAATTATAGATCACTTATATCCTAGTTCCAAAAACTGATTTTTGTCATTAGAATAGAGTAAGCTGGACATGGTGGAGCATGCCTGTAATCTCAGCACTTGGGAGGCTGAGGCAGGAGAATCTCTGTGAGTTCAAGGCCAGCCTGGGCTGCAAAGTGAGTTGAAGGCCAGCCTGAACTGCATAGAGAGACCCTGTCTCAAAAAGACCCTCCCCAAAAAACAAAAACATAAAAAAACAGAACAAATAATTTTGTGAAATATTTCAAAGGATGCTAGTATTTAAAATTTAGAAGAAGAATTACAGAATCTAATTAATTTCTTTTCTTTCTATGTTTCTTGCTTATTTATCCAACTAATACCTTAACCAAAGTAGAGGAAAATGGAACGAAACTCTTAGGTTTAAGGATGATAATATGTATTATTTTCATGTTATTTTTATCAAAATTGAAGCCCAAAAAGGGCTTCAATGCCTTTTATGATCATTGTGTCATTAATTTTCCAAAGGTCACAGACCTAATAATTGGCTAAGCAAAGACCAAATCCTTATCTACTTGAAACTGAGGTCTTGGTAAAGGTGGGACAGCAAAAATTCTCTATATTCTTTCAGGAAAGACAGATTTGGGGGAACATGCTGGTAAAATGGGAACCAATCAGACAATGCTGAGGACAGATTCCAAAGGAAGGGGAAACAAAGTAGTTACTAACCTTAAATTATACTTGTAGCTCTCACACCACACTACCTTCTTTTACTTAAAAAGGGAAACAGCATGTACGGAGCACCTATGAAATCTCGGATGCCATACACTTTAGTACCTCTAATCTTCATAACCACCCTGTGTCAAACAGATCCTCCCAAAACAAGCTGCGCATGTGAATCCCTTGGGGATCTTGTTAGCAGTGAATTCTAACTCAGAAGGTGTTAGGTCTGAAATTTACATTTTTATTAAGTTCCAAGTTGTTGCCAAGTTGCTGCTAGTTCTGGGCCACCAACCATGCCTTAAGTAACAAGTACTCGTTCACAGAACAGAAGGGTTAGTCCAAATGCCTGTTCACAGATGCCCATCCCCAGAGATGCTAAGAGATGTGGTCTACCGAAGAGTCTAGGATTCCTCTAATGACAAGCGCTCCACGTCATTCTGGTCTGGTGACCTAACGAACTGTAATCTGACACATTTAGGTTAAAATCCTACCTCTATTACTTTTCAGTCATAGAAAAAAAAATGAGCAAATTATTTAACTTTTCCTTTACCTAAAACGTAAGGATAATGCAACAAATTCCTCATTGGATTAGACAGATGAGTAAACAAGATTATCTATGGAAAATGTCCACTCTATTACAGGAATTCAGTAAGAGTAACTGTAATGGTGCTGTGATTCTCATGGTGTTCATTTTTAATGATGATAAGTTCAGACAAAGAAAGTGCAGGGCACTTACTGAAGCCTGCTTCTCAAGCAAGCTATGAATTAATACCACCTCCACAGCCACACGCATTGCACTGCCCCAGAGTGCACATTCACGTGTAGACATTTCAGCTGCTTTTGCGGGAAATACTCAAATCACTCCTTCCTGTGGCCCTATCCTGCTAGTCTCCCCTGCCCCAGACTTTTATTTCAGCTCTTACCCTGCATTTACCCCTAGTCCTTTGAACTTTGTTTTTAGGCCTTGACCTTCAAGGCTGTCCTCTGTTCTCCTGCTATAGCCACCTAGAACAAGTTCTCTCAGTCTGCTTCCCCAGTGCAAAGGCCAGAATGACCTCTGTCCAGTTCAAGACACTTAAACATACACAAAAAACAATAAGTAGAAAACAAATGGTATCTAATTTTGAAGATATACACAGTATGTTTTTTATATTAGTATGATGCTTGGGCCTTGCCTTTTACCATTCTTGGACCCTACTGTGAAATTCTATTTTTTAATGAATAGCTTTTAAGAGCATGTCAATCATAGCTGTAAAATGGCTGGGAGAGAATAGTCAAAATAGAATTGTTTACCCATTGTTCTCTAAAACAAGTGGGAGGAATACAAAATATATTATGGAGGTAACACAATCCCATAAAACACAGGACAAAAAAAGCCACAGACTTATATTACTACTGCTCTGGCTCAAAAGATATTTCTTGAGGGACTGAGACACTTTAAAATGTTGGAAAAACTCAAGATCCTAAATAAGCAAATTGTTTTAGCATTTCTGTTCCAAGTAATAACAGTCAATGACTGCATGGAGATTATTTTCAATAGAGATTTTATGGGAAAACTATAACTGGAAATAAAAGGGATATTCTAGCCATAAACATGACGTATCTCTTATTGCACATGTTGGTGATGACATTGAATGAGATCTCTGAGCAAAATAAGAGTTATGATGTGTGGTGTCAGCATAATAAAATAAGATTTCTCCCTCTTAAAGGTCAATCTTGAGCTTCATAAAGATGTACAGAATTTCATAGCCTGAAAACTATGTTAAGGGGACACTTAGAACCAGATGGCTAGTTTTTGAAAAGAAAAATAGAGCCTTATACCACTGCCTTAATTCATTGCAGCACAAATCAGTATTTCAAACTAGCTATTCTAAGTCTTAAATAAATTCATAGACCTGAACTTTCTTATAGAAGGTGTTCACACAGAAAAAACACAGGAGAGATAAACTGTCATCTTAAGTAGCCAGCATCAATCATTCTGTTTCTTTTTCATTAGGTACAAATTGATAAGGCCATTCACATCATCTAAACAGCTTTTAGTCTTTGTTTTTATTTCCCTATACTGGCACAAAAAGTGTGATGGGGGATGTTAAAAATGAGGTAGACAGACCTCAGTAAATTCAAGTAAGAGTTGAACTTATCTAAGAGATGGTCCATGTTTAACCTTGAATTTGATAAGTGTACGACTTGATTTGAATCCTGCATCACTTATAGGTTGTGTGACCTGGGACAAGTTCTAAGTCCTAAGTCTGTCATCTCATTCACAAAATGGGGGTACTAATGATCTCCTCTAACGGGACTGCTGTAATCACCAAGCAATATAATGAATGTTAAGAATTGGCAAGCTAGTATTCCATATATATACATATTATATAAATACATGTTATATAATAAAGTGTATATATGGATATATAACCTGGATATATATATATATATATATATATATATATCCACTTTAAGATAATTTATGCCATCATGCAATTCTCCCACTTCAATGTATAATTCAATGACATTTATTCCCATATTCAGAGTTATGCAGTTATCATTAAAATCAAGTTTAGCACATTGTGGGATCCATCCTGACAAGACTATAGCCATCTTGGTCATAAGTGGTCTTTTGCCAAGCAGGTTATCCTAGCATGCTTTCCTAATCCCACAGGATAAATAAAGTCATTATGACAGTTATCCCAGCATATTGTGCTGCCACTGATGCCTGGACCACTTATTAAATGATGCATGAAATGTTGACAATTTTGAGAAAGCCTAGGTATGCTTTGTTTGGCCAAAGGCCACCTTTTTCTTGCTTAGCACATAAACCTCTTCCTTCTGCTTTGCTGTGCAGGAGATTCTCCTGTTGTGACACTTCCCAAGATTTGCATATGTCCATAAGTCCTTAATACATTGCACTTTTGTGAAATTCTGATTTTGTCTGTCTTTTTCTATGATCTCACACCTTTCCCCTTTGGCAGTCATTTTCATTCAAAACTTTCATCGAAAGGAAATCCAGTCTCCATTAACAAACACTCTCATTTCCCCACAACTCTCTCTGCCCCCATCTATCACCCCATCTCACCACAGACCCTAGGCAACCACTACTCTGTCTCTACAGATTTGCCTATTTTGGGCCGTCCATTTAAACAGAATTGCATACTATGTGGCTTGTTTTGTTTTGTTTTGTTTTTGTGACTGGCTGCTTGTACTTAGAATGTTTCCCAAGCTCATTCCGTTTCTAGGCAGTATTAGTGCTTAATTACCTTATATTGAGAAGTAACATTCTAGTGCATGGATACACCACATTTCTCCATACATCACTCAGAATTGTGGGGTACTTCTAGTTCTTGGCTATTGTGAAAAATGCTGTTATGAATATTTTATTATTTATTTATTTATTTATTTATTTATTTATTTATTTTTTGGTACTGGGGATAGAACTCACAGTCTCACGCTTACCAGGCAAGTGCTTGAACCGCTGGGCTAACTCCCTGGCCCCCACACTCACTATATTCTTACAACACTTTTTGGTTACAGAAGTTCTGATGAGTATGAAATGCTAACTCATTGTTTGTGATTTTAATTTTCATTTTCCTGATTCCTGATGATATTTAGCACTTTTTCATGTTATTATTAACCTTCTAAGCATTTTCTTTAATGAACTGTCATTTGGGTTTTTTATTGGATTATTTGTCTATAGTAAAGTTGTAAGAGCGCTTCATGTAGTCTAGATACCAAGCAAAAGACATCACAAGAAAATAAAGTGAAATACTTATGAATATAGATGACAAAATTGTTAACAAAATATAAGTAACCAAATCCAGAAGCAAAATTTATAAACCTTGATCAAGTAGGAGATATTCCATGAATGCTGAGCTGCTTTAATATCTGAAATTCAATTTATATACTATACCAAGTAATAAGTAGAGGACAAAAATCACACGATAGTGCAGAAAAAAAATCTGACAAAATCCAACCAATACTCTTTCATGATGAAAATACTTAAAACTAGATATAGTAGAAAACTTCCTCAATCTTAAATTTAAAAGTGTTCACTGATCAACAAAACCACCATAACTAACATAATACTTAATGATGAGTGATTATTTTATTCCTAAGAT
This sequence comes from Cuniculus paca, assembly GCA_004365215.1. NCBI lineage: Eukaryota > Metazoa > Chordata > Mammalia > Rodentia > Cuniculidae > Cuniculus > Cuniculus paca. The sequence goes on along the minus strand of RJWT010053030.1, from coordinate 4,878 downwards.
CAGGAACAAGGGAAGATGTCCATTGTCACCACATCTCATCAACATTTTACAGGAAGGTCTACCCAGGGCAAATAGTTAAGAAAATGAAATAAAAGGTATCTAGATTGGAAGGTCTGAAGTAAAACATTTTTATAGATACTATAATCACGTATGTAGAAAAAATTCTATAGAGTCTACTAAAAACCTATAAAAACTAATAGCTGAGTTCTGTAAGAGTCATATACAAAAATCAATTGTATTTCTACATACCAGTAATGAATAATACAAAACTAAAATTAAAAAATAATCATATTTATAATAGCATCCAAAAATACATGAAAAAATTAGTAAACAGAGTATGTGAGTGTTAACTTTATGTGTCAGTTGACTGGGCTAAGGTACATTCAGATCACTGGTAAAATATTTTTGAATGTAGGTCTGTGAAGGTGTTTCCAGAAGAGTTAGCATTTGATTCAACAAACTGAGTAAAGAACATTGTCCTCATTAATATGGATGGGTATAGGCCTCAATAGAATGAAAAGGCAGCAAATGGACAATATTGCTTCTGTTTAAGTTGGAACATCATCTTCTCCTGTTTCTGGACTTTGGTGCTCCTAATTCTCAAGCTTTAAGACTTAGACTGTGCTTTATACCACAGCCACCAGCACTGTGCTTGTTTTCAGGCCTTAAAACTCTCACTGATGCTTACATCATCAATTCCTCTTGTTCTCAGGTTTCAGACTCAGAATGAATTATACCACAAGCTTTTGTTCTTTCAGGTTGCAGACATCAGACTGGGGGACCTTACAATCCCCATAACTGTATGAGAAAATCATATATATATATTCTATTTGTTTAGAATATAAAGAATATATATATATTCTATTGAAGAATTTCTATTTGTATAGAATATACAGGGAATATATTCTATTTGAAGAATATATAATATATATATATTCTATTTGTTTGAAGAACCCTGACACAAAGTGTAAAACTTATACATCAAAAATTTTTAAAAAGGAGAATTTTAAAGCTCTAAAACTGAAAATTCCACATTTGAGAACTACAAAATTTATTCTTAAAATAGCAATGCTTCTCAATTTTGTTAAGAGATTCAACACAATCACTATCAAGATCCCAATTCACTTCTTTTGTGGAAATTGACAATTGATCCTGAAATTCATATGGAAATGCAATCTTGAAAAAAGTTTCTTACTTTCAAAACATACTATAAAACTACTCTCTTTGAGAGAGTATGGTACTGGTCTAAGTAAGAATTAGTGGAATAGAAATGAGAATTTAGAAACATAACCCTTACCTTCAGGGTCAGTTGATTTTTTCACTAAGGTGGCAAGACAAATTGTGCTGGGGCAACTGGGTATCTACATGCAAAAGAAAAGTTAGAACCCTACCTCACACCACATACGAAAATTAACTCAAAATAATGTAAGAGCTACAACTATAAAACTCTTAAGAAAAAATAATTTGGGGTTACGTATTGATTTCTTAGGTGCAATTTAGCTGAAATATAATCAATAATGGAAGAATGACTAGGGCTAATCAAACCTGAAAATATCTATGTTTGAAAGGATATCATTAAAAAGGGAATCAAACAAGCCGCAATATGAGAGATAGTAATTGAAATCATATTCTGATATGGGATTTGTATCTCAACAGATGGTTCTAGAACAACTGGATAGTCACATGCAAAAAAGATAATCTAGACAACTAATCTAGAGTTAAAACTCTTATACTGACATAAAACAGATAAGAGAAAAACTATTTAAATTACGTGTGCAAACAGAAGTGCCACAAAATTAAGAGATTCAAAGAAGTCAAACGATGGATAATAGATTATTCTGAGCTATGGAAAGGAAAAGGGGCATAGGGCTTCTCAGGGTGGTAGAGACAAATTATAGGGGAGGGATGAATTATAGGCAGATAAGGGGAGGCACAATATGATAAATAAATGTTGCCTCTCCTACAAATGTAGTATCTCAGGTAGTAAAAATTTCTGAGTATCTCTCTGGAACAAGATCTTAAATCATGAAAAATTTCCACATTAATGTAAGTTTCTGTTTACAAAATGATAGTTACTTATTCTAGACATTTTAAGGGGAAGAACTTTTCCTCTATTGGTTCATAATCTTTTGTAAATGACCTTCACCTATATGCCAGAGTGGCATACTTTGGGGTGGCATATGCTGGTCTTCTGCAGAAATATTTTTGGAGTAGTGTTTTCTGAGTCTCAATACACCCTTCACAATAATTAGTTTGAAATGGTCACAGGCCTAAAAGAAAAACTATACAACTACTAGAACAGTGAGAGTGAACCTTTCAGTGCTTTCGATAACAAACACCCAGCTGTGGCATTCGTGCCTAGGTTTGCCACAGTGTCCTAGAAGACAAAGTAGAGAATCTCCACAACCAGGCAACCTAAAATCCCTTGTTCATAATCATCCAGCCTTTTTTTTTTCTTTTGAAATGTGATCTTGCAATGTAACCCAACTCGGTTTCCAACTCCTGGATTCAAGCCATCCTCCTGCCTCAGCCTCCAGAATAGCCAGGACTCCAGGGTACAGGTGTATGCAAAAACACACTCAGTTCCCCTTTCACTTATTTCACTGTGACTTTTCTAAGCTTTCCAGTCTACTTTGTCACCCAACCATGTCCACATTATTCTCAGTAAATAACTTTATTGGCAAAACATGAGTCATTAGAGAACAGCTTTGTCGCGGTCTCAGGTACTAGGCCTTGAGTTGGTGTCCTCATCAATTGCACATGTGAGTTCTCTTTCTAATTCGATTGCAAGTGCCTTAAGATCAGAGACTCCAATACTTTTCATACTGATTCATCTAACCCACTTAGCACATGGTTAGCTATATTGCATAAACAAATGTTCAGTCAGCAATTTAGATGAACTCTTTACTACAGAAACCATAGGTCTCTTCTATTTCATTGATATAAATCCATGAGGTTCATCAAGTGAGTTGAAAGATGGGCCCAACCCACTTGGCCCAGCAACAATGCAAACCTGATCCCTCAAACAGATTTTATTTCTAGTAACGTCATTTCAGAGAACCTTAGAGACATGGCACAATTTCATTTTGGTTGTAAAACTGGTCATTGTGGTTAATCACAAAAGTTATTTAACTGATTGTAAAGTTCATGTCAATTACTACCATGACAGTTACCCATGACTTTCCTTAAAATTTCTATCAATATCCAGAGAATAGCCTTGGTTTCTTAAAGGACACTTTTGAAATTTAACATAGTAGCCTAGTTTTCATTAAGTATTCACTCCTGTTTCACTTCTCCTCTCCCTCTGTACCCAACCAACACACACATAAAACATTTTAATAATGTTATGTGCATGGAAGCCCCTATTTCCATACTTAAAAAATAAGCTTCAGGTTATTACCATGGAGTTTATACCTGATGCTACTGCTAGGACCCCTCAGCATTCTCTGCACTCCTGAGACTTCATCAACCTGCCAAACCTTCTATAAGATTGGGGTGCATTTTGCCTAGAAGAAATTTTCCTTTTTAAAAATTTTCAATGCATAAGTTTTACACTTTTTGTCAGGGTTCTTCAAACAAATAGAATATATATATATATATATATATATATATATATATATGTTCTTCAAAGAGACTATATTCATATATATATATATATTCTTCAAAGAGAATATATTCCCCATATATTCTATACAAATAGAAATTCTTCAAATAGAATATATATATATTCTTTATATTCTAAACAAGGCACCTGGAATCGAGTTAGAAAGAGAACTCACATGTGCATTTGCTTTGTGGTTTGTTTGTTGCTATTTGGGGGAAGGCAGGTGTTTTGTTTCTTCAGTACCAGGGATTAAACCCAGAGCCTTCACACTGAGCCATATCACAAATTGTTTTCTTTCTTTCTTTCTTTCTGTCTGTCTGTCTGTCTGTCTTTCTTTCTTTCTTTCTTTCTTTCTTTCTTTCTTTCTTTCTTTCTTCTTTCTTTCTTTTTTTTTGACAGTGTCTTGATAAGTTTTTAAGTTGCTCACACTGGACTCAAACTTGTGATCCTCCTGCCTCAGCCTCCCCAAAGTCCTAGGATTACAAGCATGCGTTACCACACCTGGTTTGACATATTTAAATTCTTACTCTGGTATTGGGACAGAATCACCAGGAGATCAGCGAGCCCCTGCACCTCACACCTCTGTAGATTTGAAGGACTGACCTGAGAATGCTGCTCTGCAGGCCGTGCCCCAGTCTCCAGGTGTCCAGGTGTCCAGGTCTCCAGGTGGTGGTGCAACAAGGCCAACATGGACTGGGACCTTGCACAACCTCATAGTCAGCAGCAGCCCCCTCAGACCTTGTTGGTCCATAAGTTTATCCTTTGGCCCAATTGCTTGCTGGGCAATGGAGCAAAGTGCGTACTGTTGGAGCCAAGTATGCACTGTCTTCAAAAGCCACTTTGGCTGTTGAAGGAAAAGCCAATCTCCTCATATTGTCCTCTTGATGAGTTTCCACACCCTGCATGTTTGCAGAGCTTGCTTTATAATTCTGGGGACTCATTTTACAGAACTTTGAACAAAATAAATTCTCTTCACTTTAGCTGAAATGTCTCCTCACAAGGAAAGCAACATGACAGCAAACGAGGGTGAGGTTTGAGGGCTCTGCCATCTAGTGTGGAGAGGTGGGCACATTTGGGACGTCACAGGTAGAGGCACTTTGCTATCAAGGAGCCCATGAAGCTTCCAATTGACTTTTCTGAGTCTAGCTTTGTAATTTCCTTTTAAACATTAATACATGTTTGCAGTACCTAATGAAGAATTCATCATGAAGAGATGCTATATGTACATAACATGTATTAATTCTCTTAACTTCCCCTTCCCTACTCTCCATCCT
>RJWT010053029.1:0-10481 GCA_004365215.1 Cuniculus paca | reverse complement strand
AACAAAGGAAGTAAAAGACCTATTCAATGAAAATTACAGCAGTCTGAAAAAGGAAATCAAAGAGGATCTCAGAAAATGGAAAGACATTTTTTGTTCATGGATAGGAAGAAAAAACATTGTGAAAATGACCATTCTCCCAAAATTATTATGCAGATTTAATGCAATTCCCATCCAAATACCATTAGCATACCTGACAGATATAGAAAAATCATTCTAAAATTCATCTGGAACCAGAAGAGACCTAGAATACAAAAGGCAGTTCTGGGCAACAAAGGCAAGGCAGGAGGCATCACAATCCCTGACTTGAAATTACACAACAAAGCTACTGTGATAAAATCAGCATGATACTGGGAAAAAACACACACATGAAGATCAATGGAATAGATCAGAAGATACAACCCCAACTACAAACACACTCAGTCACCTTATCCTTGACAAAGGGACCAAACATGTTCATTGGGAGAAAGATAGCCTCGTTAATAAGTGGTGCTGAAAAAACTGGCTTTCCATATGCTGAAAACTAAACTAGACCCAAGTCTATCACCATGCACTAAACTAAAGTCAAAATGGATCAAAGATCTAAATATTAAAACAGAACACTAAATCTGTTGGAAGACAAAGTAGGTAGAAATCTTGAAGACAGGGGTATACAGAAAATTCATGAAGAAAAATTAAACTTCATGGGAAACATTTTCCAGAGTCAACAACTGGTATCTCATCTTATTAAAAAGTTTTTGTATGTCAAAAGAAATCCTCCAACAGAGGAAAAAGAAAACCTATGAATTGGGGAAAAAGTCTTAGTCAACTGTCCATCAGACAAAGGACCTCTATCTAGAACATATAAAGAATTAAAAAAAAATTAGGCCCCTGAAATTCAGAGACCCATTCCATAAATGGGTGTCTGAGATTAAAACATACTTCTCAGAAACAGAAATATAAATGACAAATAAATACATGAAAAAATGTTCAGCATCATAGGTCATTTGAGAAATGGAAATTAAAACAACACTGAGATATCATCTCACTCCAGAAAGAATGGCCAAGATCAAGAAATCAACCAGTAACAAATACTGGAGAGGCAGTGGGGATAAAGGAACCCTTCTCCACTGTTGGTAGGAGTGTAGACTGGTGCAACTACTGTGGAAATCAGTCTGGTGGTTCCTCAAAAAGTTGGGATGAAGTCCTATTTGACCCAGCTATTTCCCTTCTGGGCATATTCCCAGAAGAACTGAAAACATCATACCACAGTGATATATTTGCACCCAGGTATATAGCAGCACAATTTGTAATAGCTAAATCTTAGAAACAACCCAAATGCCCATCACCTGAGGAATGAATAAAAAAGATATGGTTCTTTGATACAATGGAGTACTACTCAGGTATAAAGAAGGATCACATTGAGGCTTTTATAGGTAAATGGATGCAAATTGAGACCATACTCATTAGTGAAATGAATGTGTAAACATCGTATCATCTCCCTAGTATAAGAAACTGAAAGAGTCAATAGGATACAAAATCTTCAAAAAATATTGTGAAAGAGTAAGAAATTGCTCAAAGGAAAAAACAACTCAGGGAAAAGGAGAAAAGAGGGAAGGGAAAAGAAAAAAGATATAAATTCGTATACTCATACACTTGAGATAGCTAAGATGATTGTATTGCTGATTCTATTGGTTCTTGGTACAAAACAATTAACATTCATAGGATTAGACCAATTTTGTATGTCTGTATCTGGTAATCTGTGTAACTCTTTCAAAGATAACTATACAAAATAACAGTTTTTAGTATGTTCCTACCTCCTTGTTTTGAAAGCTTATGTTGTTATTGTTTTGGGTTCTGTTATTGTTATTTATTTGTCTTTATTGTCTCTTGTTTTTCTTGTGTTTTTTTTTGTTATTCCCTCTAACACAGAAAGAATAGATGCACATGTATAGGCTTATACATGCCTAGAGCTGCTCCTAGAGTCTACAAGAACAGATTTTATTAAATGTGATATGATGGTATGAACAGTTACCTCGAAGAAAATGAGACATCAAGTAGCCATTGCTGATTTATTATGAATATGTTCTGAAGTCCAATAATGCTTTTATTCTTTGATTTGATTGGTTTAAGTCTGTTTTCTATTACTTGACTGCAATATGTGAGAAAGTATGAACAGCTATTTTGAAGAAAACAAGGGACATTATGGTAGCCATTGGTGATTTCTTATTGTCTGGTTTGAAGGCCTGTAATGCTTTCATTCTTTTGTTTTGATTGGCTTTATATTATTTTGTTTTGTTTAAATTTATTGCGTGTGAAGGTATGAACAAGTATTTTGAAGAAAACAAGAGACACTATGGTAGCCATTGTCAATTTCCTGTTGTTTTGTTTTGTAGTCCTCTATTGCTTGCATTGTTCTCATCTGTTTTGTTCTGTATCACTGTTTTGTTTTACTTTGTTTTACTCTCTTTAAAAAAATTTTTAAAAAATTAAAAAAGAAAGAAAAATGAAACTTATGATAGTAGAAAGATTCAGTGTGCATTATAAATAACATAAACTTTGGGAGAAAATGCTGGTAATTTAAGAACTTGCAATTTACAACACAGAATCAATTCGAGTACCTGTCAAAATTTATTGCTCCTTTAGGGGAATGGTATAAACCATAAGAATTTTTAAACTACTGAGTATTTAAGAGTTTGCCAGATTCTGATAAAAAAACCCACAAAGTCAAATGAAAAGCAGTCAAAGGTCAAAGTTAACCTATATATTTGAACAATTCATGAGTTGTCCTTCTCTTTTAATACCAGTTTCAAAATAACAGTTTATTTGCCAACTTCTTTATATAATGAGCTTTGAAATTAGAATATTTAAAGAATAGCTAATGAATTTTCTTGCTTATTCCATTGGTAGTAGAACAATACCTATGTCTAAATTTAGAGCTCTCTCTATAGAAGTGTGTAGATTTCTATGTTTGAATATAGTGAAACTAGAAAATTAATATATTTGCTTAATAATCACATACTAAAGAAATACATTTATTATTCAATAATACTGTAGGTTGCTTAGAAGTATCCCATTTTTCATTACCTTCTTGATGTTCGAATCTAGAAATTTTTTAGATGATTTAAATGTCCATGTGTTGATTTTTCATAACAGTGATAGAGTAATGGTGTGAATTAACTACCACACTTTCTGCACCTCTGAAAACCAATAAATGGTCTGTATTCACAGCCAATCATTTCACATGTCTAGAGGTTGATTGCAGAGAAACCAGGACACAATGATAAACCATCAGATTAAATCTGAGTGATCAAAATATTCACGTTGTTTGAAAAGTAATAAGTGAAAAGTAAGCCAGAGAGGACAAACTAAAATTAGCCACTAGGTCTCAAAGACATTAAGTCTTTGTCCCAAAGCACAAGTTCCATGAGATTTCATTTATCATCTTGTTCTTTTCACGAATAGACACATCATTCGCACACAATTCTCTCACAGTATTTTTCTAAAAGACAATTTGCAATCCTTTAGGTCATCAGATAATAGAACCAAAAACTTTCTCATGGAGTCTTTTCATATTGAAATGTTTTCCTCTTATATTAATGCAGCTTTGATACTAGAAGGCTTGGGGGCAAACTCTAAGACAGAGAAAGCATGTGTTTATAAAATTTAGAGCTGCCAGAGTGGTGGTGCATGCTGGTGGTACTCTCAGCATTTGGGAGGCTCAGGTAGAAGGATCACTGTGAGTCTGAGGCCAGCCTGAACTACACAGTGAAACCTTGTCTAAAAAAAAAAATAAAAAGCAAAACAACCCCCCCAAACAACAACAACAACAGCAACAACAAAACAAAACACAAAAGGCTAAAATAAGTGGATTTTCCTTAATCTTCAAAAAGATAACTGCATTAAAATGACCCTTGAATAACCAATATAAAGGAAAATGTCACTGAATATAAATCGTTTGAGACACTGGCTGGGGAGTACAGCTAAAAATATTCTAGTACCAATGAACTCAGTGAAAGGCTAAACTTAACTAGGTCAAGCAAACATCCCTTTTTCTCATTCCCCTATACGGCTGACTTACAACTTTCAATCTCCAGGGTGCAGTTTTGCTCATCCAGAGGGTATCTTCGAAGATCCATCATGCATGCAGCTGTGGTTGTGATTCTGCCAAGGTGAGAGAGAAGAAAAAAAATCATAAAAGTTATAACATTGTTTTGAATTCACATATCTTTGACACTATAGGCTTCCCAGCCCAAAATCAAGCTTACCAGATGGTAAAATAAGACATGAAAACTTTATGCAGTCATAAGGAACTACTCTGAACAATTACATTTGATCAGTGCAAGATAATCATAAAATTTGTGAGTATTTAAATGAAATTTATTACAGTAAAAGGCACATTGCCATTATTCCACCTCAAAACAGTCCCCTTTGTTTTGAACACACTTATCCTATACTTCTTGGCAATGTGCCTATTACTTTTACAGTAATAGCATTTTAAAATTTTAAATATTCACTATATCTTTCAATCACGCCTTATATATGTCAACAAATTGGATAATCTAGATGGGTAGGTGGAAATAAATACATTCTTAGAAGCATACAACCTACCAAAACTATTTCAAAAAGAAATAGAAAGCTTGAATATGCCAATACAAATCAAAAAGATTAAATAAGTTATCAAAACTTTCAACAACAACAAAAACACTTCAATGCCCCATGACTTTATGGGTGAATTCTACCCATAATTAATAGGAAAATTAATGTTTACTCTTTTTAAACTTCACAAATTAGAAATGGCAAGATTCCAAAACTTTTTTTATGAGACTAGCAGCACAATGATTCCAAAATTAGACAAATGCAATACAAGAAAACTATAAGCTAAATCTTCAATAAAGAAGTTGCAAAAATCCTCAGTAAATTGCTTTAAAAATGCACAAGTCAACAGCACTTAAAAAGATCATCCACTGTGGCAAACCAAAGTTTAATCCCAGAATGCAACAATATATACAACAATCAGCACAAGCCAACCTAAAAAATTTACAAATTCAGTGCAACACAGTTCAAGGGCAAAACCAATTTATGCAATATTTCGTATTAACAAAATAAAAAAAGGGATTATTTCAGTAGATAAAGAAAAATTTAAAACTTTTTCTTTAAGATCTGAAAAAAGGAACAGATACCCCATTGTACAACTTCTGTTCAACATAGTACTGGTCATCTTAGCCAGAGCAATCAATCATAAAAAAAGGAAATAAGAACCATACAAGTATCTTTGTAGGTGTCATGATCATATACAGAAAAAGCACTGAAGACTCCACAAATAACTGTTTCAACTAATAAATCATTTCAATAAAGTTGCAGGATATAAAATCAATATACAAAACTTGGTAGTGTTTCTGCATGCCAAATACTTATTGTCTTTTGTCTTCTTGATTATAGGCATTCTAATAAGTGTGAGGTATTCTTTCACCTTTGATTTATATTTTTTAATGATTAAAGATGTTGGGTACCTTGCCATATGCCTATTGATCACTTGATTTTTTAAAAATTTTTTGAGAAGTGTTTATTTAGGTCTTTTGCCCATTTAAAAATTGACTCATTTATATTTTGGTATTGAGTTGTATGAGTTTCTTATATATTTTGAATATGAGTCTCTTAAGAGATATATGATTTGCAAGTACTTTCTTCTATTCCATGTTGTATTTTAATTTTGTTCATTGTTTTCTTTCTTATGAAGAAGTATTTCAATTTTCTGTAATCTCAGTTGTTTGTTTTTACTTTTCTTGTCTGGGCTTTTGGTATTATATCTAAAAAACTTATTTCCAAGCCAGGCATGGTTGTGCATATGTCTAATTCCAGTTACTTGTGATGCTGAGACAGGAGGATCACAACTTCAAGGCCAGTCTTGCAATTTAGCAGGACACTGACCCAAAATAAAATTAGAGGGGCTGTGGATATAGCTCAGCAGAAAATTGCTTGCTTAGCATGTGTAAGGCTCTGGATTTAATCCTCTGTATGAGAGAGATGAGGTGGGAAAAAACAGAGAGAGAGAGAGAGAGAGAGAGAGAGAGAGAGAGAGAGAGAGAGAGAGAGAGAGAGAGAGAGAGAGAAACTGGAAAATTGCCAGGAGCAATTGCATAGTGATAAACCTTACCAAGAAGGTTTAACACTATGCATTCTTAGTGAATTTATTGTTTTAATTTGTATGTTTAGGTTTTCATTCATTTTGAGTTGATTTTTATGTGTGATATGAGATAGATGTCAAATTTAGTTTGTTTTTTACGTATTCATATGCAGTTTTTCATATACCATTTTTTGAAAATGCTATCCTGTATTATGTGTTCTTGATACTCTTACTGAATACAAGTTGACTGTTGTATTGATCAGCTCTCCTGCTGCTGGCAAAAAATAACGAAAACCCACAACTTAAAGGGAAAAACGTTTCATTTAGCTCATGGTTTCAGAAGGGTTAGGCCATGGTTGGCTGGTTCCAAAGCAGAAAACTCTTGGTAGAAGGGGTTGGGGGAGGAATGCTGCCCGCCGCATAGAGCCCAGAAACAAAGCAGAGAAACAGAGGAAGGGGACAGGGGCCAGTTATTGTATACCAGATTATGCTCCATGACCACCCAGACACATCCAGAAGTATGCTTTACTAATATCTTATCAGGCCTTCAAGCCAATCAATTTGACAATCTAGTTTAACTATTACAACTGTAAATGTATGTTTTTATTTCTGGGTTCTTTATGCATACTCCATTGGTCTGTGTGTATGTTTTATGCCATTGCCATTCTGTTTTTGTTTATTGTAGATCTGTGTTATAATTTAAAGCTATGAAGTGTGATGCCTTTAGCTCTGATTCCAAGACCTATTGATGTAAGGATAACTGAATTTTTTATACTGATCTTAATTATATCAAGGTAAGTTTCTCTTATGCCTATTTTGCTATCAGTTTTTACAATGAAAAGACATTGAATTTTTTCAAATCCTTTTTCTCTGCATCTTTTGAGTTGATTCTGTGGTTTTAATTCTTCATCTTTGCATCCTAGGAATAAATCTTTGCATAGTAGGAATGAACCCCACTTTTATATGTGATTATTTTAGTGTGCTCTTGAATTTCCCTGGTAGAATTTTAAAATTCTGGCATATTAATAATGAATATAGCTAAATCATTATCTGTCACAACCCTGTGTGAATGATATCACAATAAATCTGTCAAAATTTTTGTGATTAACAATTTTTAAGTTAGGTAGATTGTGTTGAGTCTTAGTTTTCTTCTCACTGATAGTGTGAGTCTAGGATGGTTAATTATTTCTATGAGACTCAGTGCTCTCATCAATAAGGCATTCGGTATTTAGGATTGCTCTGAGGATTAAGAAGGTTAATGTGTGCAAAACTGTCAGCCTAGTGCCCTGTACTTTTCAGGTACTCCCTAAAAGATAGCCAGTATTATAGCTGTTATTGTCTTACAGCCATTCTCATATTCACTAGTATCCTACAAATAGGTCTGGCAATATCTATGAATTTTATGAGTGGGAGGAATCTACATTATGCATCAAACCCTGCTTTCCTTCCTTGTGACAACCTAACACAATAATAATAAAGCCTGTCTTCTACAGCTTATGGTGCCTCATATTCTCCACTATTAGATTTGTAAGATTCAACTCTAAAACCCTGGCCTACTTACACATGGCAGGTAGAAAAGAACCAGGGAAGAAACGTTGTCCTGGAATGAGTATTTACAGCTCAGTTGCACTTAGGTGCTTATGCTAACTTCTGGGACTCTGTGGGTAGATATCCCACCCATACTTCCACTATCCCTTCATTTTCTCTGACTTGGGATGGTTTCCTGAACTGTGGAGTCTGAGAGAATCTGAAATTCATATGGTCAGTCCACTTGTACAAACTTTTGATATCACCTTGCAGTTGAAAACTTGTTATAAAAAATTGCAGGGACTTCCCCCAGAAAGCATATTCATCATTTAAATAATTCAAAAGAATCACATTTAATAGTATCTTTCCCTTCTACTTTAAGCTCCAGCAGGTATAACATTTGAAACTTCCTAGAACTACTCAGTGAAACAGAAGTGCATCTATGTCTTCTTAAAGGAAAAATCTCTCCCATAGTACCCAAGCAACACATTGTTTTGTACCATGGCTGTTTTCTTTAACAACACATTTTAGATTTGGTTCTATGTCAGTAAACCACAAACCATCTTTTTAAAAATGCACTATACTATGTTCAGTTGTTGAAAATATTGTAATATATTTTTCTAATCATCCTTTGGTAGGCATTTATATTATGTTTTACTTTTTCAAATGAAAATGTTTTGAATATACTGTACTAATACATTATTTACTCTGAGTATGTGCATACAAAATGTATTCCACACTATAGTATAGTATAAATATGTGCACATATACAAGTATACACATATATACTCATTTCATAATTATTTATGTATGTCTACCTGTATGTCTAAAGTTATGTATTACTTAACAACAGGGACATATTCTGAGAAATGCATTATTAGGTGTTTCTGTCATAGTGCAAACATTGTAGTGACTTCCACAAATCTTGATGATATAGGTCAGTCAATCGAAGTGGTCTCTTGATGCAGTCAAGACATAGTAAACATAAGCTGCATGAAGCTGCTGTCAGTGTAACATGGCATACTGTTTTACAGTAAAAATTTTTTAATGAGTAGATGGAGTAAACTCTAAAACAATAATAAAAATTATAATAATGCATAAAACAGTAGCAGAGTTTTTATTATCATTATCTAGTATTATATATTGTATATAATTATATGTTATATTTTTATTCAGTGAGTTTTTTACATCAGTACCACTATTAATATGTAAATAATAAATTGTGAATTATTATGATGTCTATGATGTTAGAACAGCTATGATATCACCAGCAATAAAAATTTTTCAGGTCCATTATCACCTTATGGATTACCACTGTGACCAAAACTTTGTCTTATGGCACATGACAATGTGAAATAAACTTTCACCAACACCTGCACACATATGAAGATTCTCTGAATACAACTCAGATCATTTTTTTTGAGTTTGTCAGAATAAGTTGACTGATTTGGTCATTTATGTTCACAGGAACATGGATACTCTTCTTCTTCTTCTTCTTCTTCTTCTTCTTCTTCTTCTTCTTCTTCTTCTTCTTCTTCTTCTTCCTCTTCCTCTTCCTCTTCCTCTTCCTCTTCCTCCTCCTCTTCTCTTTTTTCCTTCTTCCTTCTTCCTTCTTTCCTCCTCCTCCTCCTCCTCCTTCTCCTCCTCTTCTTCTTCTTCTTCCTCTTTTGGTATCAGGGATCAAACTCATTACCATATGCCTGCCAGGCAGACACTTATGCCACTGAGCTAAATCCCTGGGCTGGATGCTTTCTTTTTAAAGACATCATTGAAAAAAACTTTAGACTTTTAATTTTGGGTTTTCTAGTGAAGATTAAAGTTCACATCTGGACATTCATTTTCAAGTTTTTCCTAAGCAAGTTGTTTGTCTGTAGAATTAGATTTATTTGAACATCAAGCAATAGTATAAGGAGTTTTAAAGTTTAATTAAAAAATTTTGGACTTTCAGGAAGATGGCAGAACAGTAAGCAGCAGAATAAACAGCCTCTCTGAGAAACACAGTGCAGATGTTAGAATATAGATCCTTGGGCAAGACAAGAAGGAAGGAAGTGGGTCTCCTGGGCTCTGGGAGAATCTAAAGAGTGAATTGAAGCCCACAGAGAGAGCAAAAGGAAAAACTTAAATGAAGAAGAAGGTGGTAGCTGGAGGAGCCTTAGCCCAGAGCCACATTCACTGTGCTAGAAGAACTGCTGGAACCTGGGGACACATGGTCACAGTGACAGTGGCTGCTGGTGACTCCAGAGGCCTATGCAAAGAGACTCAGCAGTGGAGGGGAGCAAAAGTGCAGAGGGTTGCACTGGCTGGTGGTGAGTGCTGAGGACTCAGTCCTCCTGCAGGAGAGAGTGATTGACCAGGAGCCATTTTGGAGTTGGATGGGATAAGCCCAGAACCTGGAACCAGAACAGTTGCTGGCTTCCTCCAGCAGTTCCTAGCTGGGTGCAGACCAGAGGAAATTGCTTGAACTGAGCCCCGCTCTCGCATGCATTCCAGTGACCATTGTGGAGCTTCCCTAATGGTAGCTAGCTCAGGTCCACAGGCAGTAGCCAGCCGTTGCCCTCATAAACACTCTACCTGCCATTGGGGAGTCAGCACAGCCTGGGAAAAAGCAGCAGACAGCCCTACACCAACACACCCATGGCCACCATTAGATACCTGTAGCCAGCACTGGCTAGAAGAACCAAACTGTCTTGCTTCAGAGAAACTGTAGCCAATGCAGGAAGTGCCTGGGAACCCACTACCCACTTGTCCAGAAGAACCCAGGAATATGTCAAGACAAAGAAGCAAAAGGCAGTCTCTGACCTCCAACCCAAGCAGAGCAAGTCCAGGAGACATAAACACAGGAGAGATTGGG
>RJWT010053028.1:0-10469 GCA_004365215.1 Cuniculus paca | reverse complement strand
GCCTGCCTAGCAAGCAAGAGGTTGTGAGTTCAGTCTCTGGTACCAGAAATCAACAATGGGTACCTTAATGTCCTTTGTTTTCTTCAAAAAACTGTTCATATCTTCTCTCATATTGCAATCAAATAGTAGAAAACAGACTTAAACCAATCAAATCAAACAATAAAAGCATTATTGGATTTCAGAACCTGAATATAAGATATCAGCTATGGCTACCATAATAGGGGTGTTTATGCTTAGCCAGAATTACAGTGAGAATTAGAGGCAAAAGGAACACACAAAAAAAAAGAAATTTAAAACTTAAGTTTTCACCCCAAAGGAACCATGTGTAAAGTTGGGACTGAAAGAGGTATGACAGATGAAGAGATTAATGGTATTAAAAAGAAACCAAAGGGACAAGAATAAAAATGTTTCAGTAGCATCAGCAACACTCTATCTACAGAAGGCATAAGACTCCATCCACAGAAGGCTTAAGGGTGAAAAAGCATAAATGTTCATTTGACAACAATGTCCCTGCAACCTCTACACAAGAATGGCCTCCTAAGGGATTAGTTCTCCAGGATTAATTCACTGTGCTCAGTCACCCAGGAATTCAGAGCCCAGTGCAGCCATGTTTCAAGGGGGTCTGGTTACTGATCCTCCTTGCAGCAGACTTTGGTATTGTGCACATGATCCTGGTTTTATTGACATGCAAAATGCAAGTGTTGTGGAGTCCAGGAGCCTTTTATCAGACTTCAGATGAAGATTTCAGAGGCTGGGCACAGAGTTTCCAGTGGAGCAGTGCATAAAGCTCTGAGAATAAAGCTGAAGACCTCAGGACCTCGGAGATACCAGAAACATGGGATATCTGCCAAGGAATGTTATAGCCCAAGTGTAGGGCCAGTTTAGGAGATAGGCTATATAGGCTAAGCAGCAAGACCATAGAGATGGTGCTACCCAAGTCCTTTGGAGCTCACAACATTCTCATGTGCCCTGGATACCAGACTTGGAGCTATAGGACTTATTGCCCTGCTGGGTTTAGGTCACGCTTTGGTATGATTCTTCTTTATTTCCCTGCTCCTCTTTTTTAGAATTGAAATGTTCACTTTTTAATTGTACCTTAGTATTATGTAATTTGAGGGGATTTGTTTGTTTGTTTGGTTTTGGTTTTTAATTTTTGTCGATGTTTATAGCCAAGAGTTTTCCTTGAATCTCAAAACAGACTTTGAGTTGGAATTTTGGAAAATGCTAAAATTGTTGAGACTTCAGCAAAGGAGTTGTTGCATTTGGTATTGTACATAGGATAGTTGTATTATGTTAGCTGGAATTATGAACTTGTTATTGTCTTTATTTGGACAATAAGTATGGTTAAGGGGATGGGTTTGGGTGTAACATGGGGTGAGATATCACCTTGCTTGGCTTTTAGGTCTGCCTGGAGATTGGTGAAGCACACTTCTGAGTATATCTGGGTGGGTCATGGAGGTACGATGGTGGAGTCTATGTCTGGTTTTGGGCCCCTTCTTTGGCAAGGTTCCCTGTTCTGTTTCCCAGATACCAGGAACTAAGCAGTTTTTGTCCTCCACACTGTTCTGTTCACGTGATGAATAGCTATATCTGGTTAATAGCCAACATACTCATTTTCTTAACCCCCATGTGATAAAATTTATACATATACATGAACTTCTCCTAATTTTATGATTCCTGTTTCACTAACATTACCATTTTTCCTTTCACACAAGCTGAAAGGCTCAGAACCCTCTTTGACTAAGAGAATCACAACATTTCAGGTTCTGAAGATATATTAAATGGTGGTTTGTGAAGATACTTTCATAGATATATAAGTTAACTTATACATGCCTAATAAAGATATCCTTCCTTTTCAAAAATGCCTTCAGTGACAAGGAACATAATGACACAATAAGTTAGATTTCAAAGAACTGAAATTATTAGAATTTCCTTTCATCATTGCAATATGACTTCGGAATTACATACAGCACAGTCAATTCTCAGCTCTCATTTATAAATACACCAGATGTTTTTCTAAAACTTTCCTTTTATGAAGAAATTCTGAGTCAAAATTAGTTGGACAAATTCAGTCCTGGACAAAGTTTCACTCCAGGGCTAACTGATTGCAAAGCCACCCTCCTTGGAGTTAGTCCTGTGTGCAATCTTCAAGCTCTAGGGACCTCTGAAAGTCAAACTTTGTGTATCAACCCTTTCATAGGGATGAGACAATAAGCTATTTATTAATGCTGGATGACACATAATTTCTACTAAATATAAAAGGTTTTTCAGCTATAGAAACTAAATGATAGAGTCATGGTTAGTCAGATGAGAAAAGAACACTAAAGTTACAACCCAAAAAGGAGAGCCCTCCAAAATTCAACTGGAAACCTGAACAAGACTTTTCAACCCAATCAGTGTATCTACTCTAACATCAAGAGAACCCCAGTTCAGGGACTGCCTTGGACCTTGCTCCTTTCCAATAAGAAACGTGGAACCACCAAGTCACACCCACACTTAATGAACTTCTTTTCCCATTGCACTTGCTACTGGCCTTCCTTGTCTTCCCTGACTGCTGGTATCTATTTTATTATTACCTTAAATGTTACAATTTCAAAATAACTGTTTGAATAAGCTCATTAGTACATCAAATCTTACTCTTTCCCATTTAGCTGGTTCATTCTCTCCATGCAATTACCAGCCTCAATTTATTATAATTTTGCTTTATCTTCTCCTATTAGACTGGAATGCTAGGAATGGAAATGGAGTGGAAAATACATCTATAATTTTTCTATAGGTTTTCTGTGTGTTTAAAATGGTACCTATTCAAAAATACTTCAAGATACTTGTCTGTTAAGACAATCAAATCATGTGGCTCAAACTCTGCACACACATACAAATATAATTGCATCTCCAAAAATGCAGATTGTGTGATTATATACTAAGTTTTCATTTAGACTGTTCCTTTTCTTAGGTTCTACACCCCAGCCCTAACACTTAAGACTGACTCTAATTCCTCAATAACTGTGGAAACAATTGTTTCCATTCTATTACTCCTTTAATTGTCCAGGCTACCTCTCCTTTTCCATTGTGACTTTTGTCACAATGACCTAAACAGGTGTTATTCTCACTCTCCTTTCCTGTCCACCTTCATTCTAGATACAACATATTCCCAAGACACAATTCTGAAATACTTTGTGATTTGCCCTTGGGCATGTGAGGACCTGAACATGTGGTATACAAAAAGCAGGTAAGGAAAACATTATTGATGATGTAAAATGAGAAGGAATGTGAGTATTGTGTCAATAGTGCTGCACAATTTTCAAGAAAGGCCAAAATAAAAGAATTCTTCTCAAGAAGGATAATGCATAAGCAAGTGAACAAAGGCATTTTAGAGACAAAGCATCATTTTTACCAGAAATAAGTGACTTTCCTAACTACAGATGTTGCAATCATCAACACAGTTAAAAGAGGATCAGAGAATAGGAAGCAATAGCTGACATCTGCAAAATAATGTGATATCACAAATCCTAGGACCACAAAGATGCCATCCTGAGATAGAAACCTTGGGGAATGAGTCCTTGAAGGAGGATTATCTTTACAAATGTCATTTCAGAAGCAAATAGGCCTCTGATAGTGATGTTTTAGCAGCAAGAAGAATAGCATCCTCTGTAACAAAACAGCCAGGAGCCACAGTAGCCAGAACCATAGCAGGAGCCATATCCACAACCATATCCAGTTCTATAGCCACAGCCACAACAACAGCCATAGCCATAGGAGTTGCGGTAATAGTTGTGACACATATTGTCAAGAGGAGACAGTGCAGGTCGGTTGCAATAGATGCTTTCCATTTCCCTGAGACCTTTATATACTGTCAATAATTGCCAGAATACACTACTAATTCCCTGACTTAGCTGGAAAATATTTAAATATTTAAACAACGATTATGTGTCCGTTACTGTTAACAACCAACAATAGTTTGCTTAAAATGAACTCATTATTTTGGAAACTGGTTCTATTTAAAGAACATCTTTTTAATTTGCTCTGCTGAAAATGTTTCATTAAAATCATACTCCCAAAGGTAAAATTGGTATATACTTTTTAAATAACTTTTCCCCTACTATGTGTCTTATATAATAAGATTTGGAGAGAATGTAAGTTTGACTTTCTGTTATTTCTTGAAATGTCTACCTCTTTGCTCAGAGGGAAGCAAATATTCCTGTCTCTTTTCTTAAGCCATGGTTTCTCCCATGCATCCCACATCTCCACTGTTATGGTTTGGTTAAGTGTCCCCCCAAAGCCTCATGCAGTCATGGAGGGGCTGAGTCTAGTGTTTGTGGTTGGTTTGCTGTCTAGTGCTGAGATTGGCTGTGTGAGTGCTGCACCTGCCCAGGGGCAGCTAGCTGGCATACATTATAAGGGAGGGGAAAAGGCATACTTTTTCTCTTTTGCCTTTTTGCCTTTTTGTCATTTCACTCTTGTTTCTTGTGGCTGCCATGATGGCTGCCCCTTAGTCAAGCCATCCTCTCTTGGAGCCAGTTGAATATGGACTGAAACCTCCAAAAACTGTAAGCTAAATAAACCTTTCCTTGCTTCACTTTGCGTGTCAGGTATTTTGTCTCAACAACAAGAAAAAAGTAACCAAGACATTCACTATTTCTCTTTGTGTAACTTCCCTCAAAACACTCCCCACCAAAGAAAACAGATCTACATGGTAGTTCAAATCCAAGGACATCCACTGAGGCCTAGAGATATAGATTCCATTTCCTTCATAAGTGCTTCTAATCTCGTCTCTTTTCCTCTAAACACCAGGCAAACTAAAGCCCTGAAGAGACAGAGCAACCTTTCTTTTGCCTCCTGATTTCTGGGGTCGCATAAATTAATTGTCGTTGAAGAAATTTTTACTTTTTTTTATTCTAGTATATGTTTGCAGTACCTGCTGTTTACCATTATCTTGGGGTATAATATAAACATTTTTATATAATACAGTTTGTTTCTTCTTTTAATCTCCTTCCCTCTCACCTCCCTCCCTCCTCTTCTAACTATCCTTACCCTGTTTTCATTCTTGTTGATATCATGAGTAGTATCTCATATTTAGGATATATAATGTTCATATTCATTGAGATTATTAGGTTCCTGTACATGGCATATCTTTACTTATTTCTCCTTCCTTTCTCCTATCCCCTTGCCCTTGGTCTCCTGGACACCTTCTAATTTAAAGAGATTTATCCTCTTGTCTTCCTCTATTCATACTTTATTGCACTCTTGGTACTCTGTCTTACTCAAATACAAGATACTATATGGTATTTAAGCTGGTGTGTCTCATTTATTTCTGTCAACATTATATTTCCCAGTGCATAAATTTTCCTATGAATGTCCAAAATTTGTCCTTCTTTTTAATTCAGTAGTATTCCATGATGTATAGGTACATTTTCTTTATTCAGTGTCTGTTGATGGGCATACAGGTTGCCTCCAGGATTTAGCTATTATGCATAGAGCTGCTATAGATATGAGTACACAAGTATTGCTAGAGTGTGATGTCTTTAGTTCCTGGGGTAAGGTACCTAGAAAGGGGACAACTGAATCATATGAATTCTTAATTTTAGTTCTTTAAGACATCTCCATACTGATCTCTGCTACTGTTATGCTAGTCTACATTACCACTGACAATGTAGGAGGTTTCTTTTTCACTGCCACCAGCATTTGTTATTTTTTAAATTCTCGATGAATGCCGTTCTTTCTGGTGTAAGATGGAATCTTAGCATTGATTGAATTTTCATTTCATTATGGGCCAGGGATGTTGAACATTTTTTCATTTGTTTGTTGGCCATTTGTATTTCTTCCTCTGAGAAGTACCTGTTTGTTTCATTGCCCTGTTTCTTTTATTAGGGTCTTTTACTTTAGGTGGCCTAATTTTCTTTTCTTTTCTTTTTTTTTTTTGAGTTCTTTATATTCTATTAATCCTCTGAGGAATAACTTGCAAGTTTCTCCCCAATCTGTAGGTTGCTTGAAGAGCTTTTTAGAACATAGGTAGCCTTATTTAAACCAGAAACTAGGGTGTGAAGGTGAGCTGGCTGCAGCGTCAGTCACCCTATTGATCATTTGGCTGATCTGCCTTGCTAGGCAGGTACCCCTTCCTCCCTCACCACTTCCATGTGCACCCCTCCTGAAGCTGTGTTGTTGAAGACAAGCACCCCCAGATAGAGATAGAGCAGGACTGTTTCCTTGGTAAAGGGTATACAAGTAGCTGTGCTACCCTGCTAGAACTTTCAAACATGCTCTCAAGCAAGAAACTAAGTCCTTTTGTCCAATGCAGATTTTATCAGAGCTTCATATAATAACATATGTGTACATTGCTGGAATTTAAACTATCTTTTCCTTCTGCTTTCACTATGGTTACTTATAAATTTAACTCAGAGGCTAAAGTGGATGATTTTAGTTTGCTGACAGTGAAAGTATGCACTCAACTTGTAAGAATTCTATGCCATAATTTATCAGGTTTCATTTTCTCGTATATATATATATGGGAAGTACTTCACTGTGTTCATTTAGAGTTTCAAAAATTACCCATTTATCAGAAGATCTCAAATCTCCACAAAATCTTCTTTGTGATTTTGAAGTATAATGTGCTCTGTGTCTCAATAATCTTACAGCATTTACCTTTTCACTGTATGAAAGAAGAAAATAAGCTTCGTTTCTTCTGATATTATGATTTTTCTTGTCAGTCTCAAATTTCAACTAAAAACATTTCTATTTATATATCAAAATCCAATCTGGAGTGTCTACCTGCAGGAAGCACTTCATTAAGCTATTTGCCCAAATTAGGTTCCCTCCTCTTTGAAGTTTCAAGAAAGGTCCTAGACTCATCAAGTTTTATGCAAACTATGCCATGTTCATTAATGAAAATAATAATATTCTTGAGGAAGGAGACTCTCCCTTTCACATTAATACGTATAGTCTTGATTCACACTTTACGTGAGAAATTGAACATGAGCAAGGAGATCAACGGTATATAAATTTGAAGGGATAAAATTAGCAAGTTCAGTTGATGCCATTGTGAAATTTCTACTGAAGCTCAAAACATTGTCAAGATTCTGGAAATAGTGTGCATTTGGTTAATTCACTTTGGTACTAGCATTTCTACAACCTTCCAAAAATACATACCTTCTTTCTATATTTTCTCTAATTTTTAAGCTTTATCTTTATAGCCCCAACTGAAACAAGGCTATTCTGCAAGAGAATGGCTACAATTAGTGCTTGATATATATGAGGTATGATCCAAAATATAGTAAATGTTTAATTTTTTAAAATTTTTATAGTAAAAGACACTTTGCCATTGAAAGCACTCTTGTGGCTGCCTCAGTGTCCTAAGTTGATTCAAAATGTTCACTGTTATGATAATTTTGAATTTGAGGAAGAGTAAAAAGTCTCACAGTACAAGATCTGATGAATAAGGAGGATGAGAATACACTGTAATGTTTTTACATGCCTGCGTTTTCATTGTATGGCATTCATCAGAAGCATTCGTGGCATTTGAATCCCCCATAAAGAAACTCACAGAAGGGCACTTCCAGAGCTGCTTCAGAAAATAGCAAGAAAGTGGAATAAACATGTTGGAAGTGAGGGAGAGTACCTTGAGTGAGATTAATGGCAACATGTCTTTTACTGTAATTTTTTATTTAAACACGCATTATAATATACAATTTTGTTCTACCATGTGCTCTACATATTTTGCTATCTACACTAGGAAATTGCATAAGCAATGCAATTTAGAACTCCACTTACCTGATACAGAATATCCTTTTGGTGTACTAAGAAATATTTGAATTAAAAAAATAATTCATGGAAAAATAGACTTTTGGTGAACTTTAATTTCAAATTCCTAACACGCAAGTCCTACAACATTCATCCACACCCATAATACAAATAAGAACTGAAGCTTAACATCACTTTTCAGGATTCCCTAGACTTCTATCAAGACCAATGATCCTTGAATTGATCCAGGTGGGTTACATTAGTGAGAAGACATCTTATAAACAACCGCTTTGAGTATTTCATGTTTTAGAAAAGACACAGCGCTTAGCAGACATGAGGTGCCATGGAGAACCAAGGAACATGTTTTTCCCATGTAACCCCCTCTCTTCTAGCTTCTTTTGTGCAGCACAGCTGCCTCAACACTCTGTTCAGTAAAGTTCCATTGGAGCAACATAAATGGACATGCTCCCTCCCACTGCTTAGTTTTGCACTTATAGGTCCTTACTATACTGAGAAAAGTTATACTGAAGCACTTGAACTTCCATTTAAGAGAATATTAGTAAACTCTAAGGATGACTGGTTCTCAAGGTGAGTTTAGAAAGGAAGACCAGATCCTTCCTGCAAGATGTGACACAACAGAGGAGCAGCATCTGGTCTCCCAATATCTGGATCTCTCTCTTCTATGCCACTTCCCAGAATTGCATGCTCCCATACCCCTAAAATCTACTCCTGGAGTTCTAGCACCACATTTAATCTAAATCATTGAATCAAAAATCCATTTACCTGCATTGTCTCTTCTGATTAAAATATATACAATTGTCACTGAACTAACTACAAGGAATCTACAATATTTCTACATTGAGTTTTTCTTCATCTCTATATGCAGTTTTTAAATTATATACTCACATATTTTTGGTCATTTTACTTTCTAAGTATCCCTGGAACAACATAGATGTATTCCATAGACAGTAAGTGAGCCATAGGAAGGGTGTTGTCTTGGGAACTAGACACTTACAAAAATAGATGATTCTTGTCTTAGGATCATACATCTGTATCCAAAAAAAAGTAGCTCTCCCAACAGAAGGAGATCAAACGGTTCTCTTAGGGCCACTCTATCTTTTTACTGCTTCTACTTTGAGGCATACAGCATGCTGTCTGTAGTAGTGATTCTCGGCCACGAATGATTTTTCCATCTTGGAGACAGTTGAAAATACCTGAAGACATTTTCCATTGTCACAACTTACAGTGGGAGGGATGCCTTTTGACCTTTACTGATAGAAAACAGGGATGTTGTTAATCTTCCTGGGCACAGAACAGCCCCCAACAACAAAGAACGTCTAAAATGTCAACGGTGCTGAGATCTAGAAACTCTTATTTATAGCTATGCATTTATAAATACATATATTGATAGGTGTCAAATTAAAACACACTTTTGCTACCTGCTCTACACCCAATGTCATACCTTTCTCTCACCAAACACGCAGTAAAATAAAAAGTAAAAGTGAATTTCTGTGGTTTCACATTTGTTTATTTTTGCTGATCTTACTGGCCTACATCTGATTTAAAACTTTATTTTCAGAATCAGCCAGACTCCAAACTTCTAATTAGTTTTTGCCATAATAGCCATGGAATCCAAGTTGGAAGGGAATATAAACCCAGGAAGACCACTTCTTCTATCATACTTAGGTGAAGGTAGGTAACGAAGGAATGCACGGTGATCCACTGCTTTATTGAATGCTTTCACCACGGATTTTCACAAAGCTGCCAATTTCATTTAGTGATAACCTTCAGTGTAAGACAGTTTTCCTTCTGTTGAGAAATCTTCCTACCTGTTTTTTTTTTTCTTCCAATATTGGTTGCCGACCTTATCTGATCACTCTGCTGTGATTCATCCCTAAAAATAAACATGAAGAAAATAAATCCCTGTCACAATTTTCATTGATTTCAGTTTCTTACTTTTACTGTCATCCCTGAGATACAAAACTACAAATTCTACTTCACAAATTCCCCAAAATCGATAGTTTGCTTTTCACTGCAGTCACTCACCACCAGAGTGCAATACTTCCAAATTACCAAAAAACTCTTTCATGTAGATTGCATTATTTATACTACCTTTCTATTTAGATTCTATACACTAGTCCATAAAACCAAAGATTGTCTTTATTCTATGTTTGCCTGATAATGGGATCCGAATATATTCCTCACATATAATTTGCACTTAGCTAATATTTTTCAGTAAGATAGATGATCCAGTCAAAGTGCATATTTTAATGTTGGCCTGCTACATATAAATAAGTTATAGGGTGTGTGGACATACGCTTAAATTCTTGGAACACCATACTTTGTTCCTGAAAAGTGATCTAACCATTCTAACACCATCGCCATCGCTTTTCATATATTTCATGTCTGTTGAGGGGAAGAACAGTACTCAATAAAGGTTATTCCCTTGAGGCCATTTTCTTCACATCATTATTTTAAATTCTCGTCTATTACAGTTTTTTTTTAACATCTATACTTATTTTACTGAAATGCTGATTTTGTCAAAATTTAGCATAATAACTTTGTAATTTAAGGGAGGTTGGTCTATGGTATACATACTCTAACACAAAATTTTTATGATGAAGAAGAAAAACTTTCAAAAATAAATTTCCCTTCTAGTAGTCTTTATACAACCTGACTGACTGATCCATGTTGTATAATAATTTTTTGCTAAAAATGCAAAGTCGAGCACATGT
>RJWT010053027.1:0-10485 GCA_004365215.1 Cuniculus paca | reverse complement strand
GACACACTTTATAAGCCAGAGCCATCTATGCGAAGCGTGTTCCCATTAACCCACCCCCCCAAATATGTGGCTTCTGGCCCCTGAGGGTAACATACAAGTATCACCATGAAAGGCTCATGATGATGGTCACAAGTAGTGGGGATGGAGTGACGATGGGTAAGAAAGGGACTCACTTCAGTGTCTGCTGCCTGCCTGCTCTGTGATGGGTACTGAAGGACACAGCAGGAGACAGTGCCACAGACTGCACCAGGTCACACTGAGCCCTCTCCCTGCTCAGGAGCACTGTGTGTGGGGCGGTGGGACCCCAACGTCAGCACATCCTGAGGGTAAAAGCCATCACAGAGGGGACAGTCTTCCACAGGACGCCAAGCAGGGTGAGGAGCCCTGAAAGGGGCACCCTCTCATGATCGGTGGTGACCCTCCTCGGTCCCAGACCTGACAGCTGCCGTGTACTTGGCATCCAGCACTGTGTGGGCCCAAGGAGCCCTCGGTGTGGAGTGCAAACAGCTCCCTAGCAAGCAAGGACAGGGTTCTCAAACTCTCCTGGACAGGCCCAGAGAGGCAAAGCCATCTCTGGAATGGGGCTGGGGCTGACAGCACAATTTGGTGAGCACAGCCCAGAGCAGGCCAGTTTGACAGCCACTTCTGAGGTGGTCGCAAGGCTGGTGATGACAGCAGCTTTATCACCTCCGAGACACCAGCCAAGCTGAGAGATTGCTCCAGCAAGGCTGCGGGCCAGAGCGCTCGCTGCCTGTCTTGTCCTCCTGACAAGCACAAAGAAGCCCTCACTCGTGCGGTCACAGGGCTGAGGCTCTTACAAATACAGGCCTGGCTCCTACGATGCTGCCCTGATGGGCCAGTTGGGGCAGGAAACTGGGCTCTGAGTAGGGACTGCATTGTGTTTTTTGTTTCTTGGGTTTTTCTCGATACCAGAAAACGAACTCAGGACCTGTGATTGCCAGGCAGGTGCTGTACCAATAGCCCCAGCCCTGCACTGTGTTTTGACATTCGATCCCTAACTAAAGGAGATTAGGTTTTCCATGCAGAGTATCAGCTCTGCACAGGAAAAATAAATGGCTTTTGCTGACAATTTGTTTGCCTGATGAGAGTAACAATTATAGAAAAGTTAATAGCGAGGGCCAGGAATATAGCTCAATGGCACAGCACCTGCCTGGCAAGTGCAAGGTCCTGAGTTCAAACCCCGGTACCGAAAGAAAAAAAAAGTTAATAGCGAATATTGCGTGTTTATGTCTTCATCACAACCTCTAAAAAGGCATTATGACCACCATCCCCTCAGGGCCAACCTGCCAGGCACACACAGGATCTGCAAGGGCTCCCAAGACTCCCAAGGTAGACGTGATCACAATGGACGCAACGCTCTGCTGCTTCGCCTTCAAATTCCTGATACTTTTCAAGTAAGGGTCCAATACTTTCGTTCTTCACATTTCATACATTATGTAGCTGGTCGTGATCCCCATCTTAGACAGGAGAGAGGGATAAGAAGTGGGAGCAGACCCCAGGCAGCACACTCCTGGCACCCATCCCTCACTCCTTTCCCCACTGCAGAAAATGGGGCGACACTGTCCTGCACCTGCTCCTCATCCACGGGGTCAGCAGTGCCGGAAGGCAGGGTCAGCTTCACCCATCCGTGTGCAGGTCCTCAGCACTGCACACTGTAGTGGTTTAATGAATAACACAAGCAATCTATGTAAAACTAAGGAACAGGATAGCCACAAAGGATTTCATGAACCAGGAAAATGACCCTCATGAGTTAAAATCTTTGATCCATACATAAGGAAAAACTGAATACCTTATTTTATGGGTTTTTTGTTTTATTTTTTATCTTTTTGAGACAGGGTTTCACTATGCAATTCAGGCTGGCCTCAAACTTGCAGCAATCCTCCTGCCTCAGCCTCCCAAGTTACTGGGATTACAGGTGTGCACCGCCACGCTCGCCTGCACCCAATCTTGCCAAGTAGTGCAGTGACCATGCTCTAGAAAACAGATCAACCTAACGCTGAAAATCAAGACAGCAGAGCCGGGCGTGGTGGCTCATGCTTGTAATCCCAGCACTGGGGAGGCTGAGACTGGAGGATCGTTGTGAGTTCGAGACCAGCCTGGGCTACAAAGTGAGCTCAAGGCCAGCCTGAACGGCATAGTGAGACCCTGTCTCAAAAATACAAGGGCTGGGGATTTAGCTCAGTGGCCTAAGCGCCTGCCTGGCAAGTGTGAGGTCATGAGTTCAATCCCTGGTGCTGCCAAAAAAAAAAAAAAAAATCAGGACAGCAGTAAGGAAATGGGCCCTGGAGAATACCTGGAGCTTTTTTCCCTGCTAACTTTCCTTCAGTCAACCTCACTTTTTTCCTGTTGAAAAAAAAAACCATCACCTCTTAAAGCACCTACACCTTGGAACACTTTCTATGCCCTCTCATCAGGACCCACGAGCATGCTCAGTAACTGCTGCTCTGTTGGAGGCGACCAGACAGAACTCCTGTCCCAGGAAGGGTGGGGAGAGCCTACCGGGACAGGGACAGGGCCAAGGTGGCCCTTTGCTCTCTCCAGGTTCCACTCTGCCTCGTGACCCTCGGCCAGGCTGTCACTTTAGCGCCATGCATCATCACAACACCTTCACACAGATGCTAAAAGTTGTAAAAGTTACAGGGGCTGAAGGACCCCTGGAGGAAAAAGAAAGTGAGAGAGTGAGAGAGTGAGAGACAGAGAGACAGACAGACAGATCCCCAGTGTCCAAACACAGCCAAGGCCAGGAAAGACAGAGGGTCTGATGGCAAAAGTTGGAGGCCATCAGGCAGCCGCCTTAACAGGTTTACTAGACAGGGCCCCTGAGGCTGCCACTAAAGGACAAAGGGAACCAACCCGACTCCAACCTCCTCAACCTCAGACCCAGCTGGAACTTCAGCGAGGAATGCGGAGGGGGAGCGGCGACCCCAGCAGCCCGCGCTACCTGCTTGCCCCTGCTCCCTGGAACCTGGGCCCCGGGCCGCCTCGCGGCTCCAGCCCCGGGAACCCCGCGCCAGCCTCCCCGGCCGCCAGGTGTCCGGAGCCCACCAGTGCTCGGCTCCCATCCCCAGAGACCCCTCCCCCGTGCCCTCCCCGCCCTCGCGGCCCGGCCCGGGAGGCCCCGCCGCCACGGCCCCACAGTGCGACGTGTCACACCCGGCCGGCCGGCGCGGCTCCTCCCCCGGGCCGCGGCCAGCGCGAGGGAGGCAGCGCTCACGGGCCGGCGCCGTTACCTTGTTAGTCGGCACCGAGCGGAGGCGCTTGAAGATGGTCAGGATGTCCTGCTTGCTGGGGTCCCCCATGGTCGCCGAGCTGCCCCAGGGCCCGCTCACCAGGGACGGCACCGAGCAGCGGCTGCTTCTGGAGGAGGCCGGCTGAGCCCGAGGGGGCGGGGCTGCGCGTGACGGCCGGCGGCCCCGCCCCACCCCGCACAAGCCCCGCCCCGGCCCCATCAAGCCCTGCCCACATCCGGGACGCACGCGTAGTCCTCCTTCCGCGGAGCTCCGGCTCCTCCCCCGCTGTCTCCGCCCCACCTGCCTTCCGGGTGGCGGGCGCATGCGCAGTGTTCTCGCGCGATTTTCCGGGCTCTCGCCTGCTTCCCGAGCTGCTCGCCTTTCTGTTGTGCGGCGGTGTCAGGCTGCCGTCTGCACCCGAGGCCCTCTCACAGGCTGCTCTGCGGTCTGAGAACCAGCCACTCCAAATTGGGAGGAGCCCCCCACACCGACCGACAGCACGAAGCCCTGTGTGTCCTGTCGGAGTCTCGCCTTCAGCAATGGCCGCGCCCTGACGGGACTCCTGCTGGAAATCGGTTTTCTTCAGTGTCCTCTGGGTGTCTGTCATTCAGCGCGGAGAGGAACAGCTGGCCCTGCGGAGAACAGCTCTGTCACAGCTGAAGATCTGGATTTCAGCTGTTGCCTGGGCGCCACCCCAGCCTGTGGGACACTGCGAGTCCGAGCCTGGATTCGGGGTGCGCGGGGGGCCAGGATCATACGTGTGCGGCCCAGCCAGCGCCCCGCCCCCCATTCTGTGGCCTTGCTCAGGTCTCCCCACTTCCTTGACAGCGTGGGCTGCGGGCACCACGAAGGAGTGTACAAGAAGCAGCTGCGAGCCCACAGGGAGCAGCACCGGGCACCCCAGAAAGGCCTTAGGCGGGGCCTTGTCCCTTCAGGAGCCGGAAAGCTCGCCCGACCTGCAGGAAAAGTGAACTCTTGAACCCACGGGGCACCTCTTCCAGGGAAGGGAAATGTACTGCCTTCCACAACAGTCCATCATTTATATTGAATCAAAGTATATCTGCACCGCGTACTTCGTGAGCCCTGGGCGCTTGCATGGTCCTTTAACGCCTGGCACGTTGATTGGAGCAGCTGTTTCCTTGCTGATGGAAATGCGAACAAAGGTCCTATGTATTACACAGCATACTACGTTGTATCAGATTGGGATATAGCATTGTCTGATGGACTCTTCACCATAGGCACCTCTAAGAAGAATTTAAAACAGGCAAAACAGTAGATACTGCCTACAAGAATGCAGGAGGCCAGCACCATTTGTACAGCAGTCATTTTGTTTTTGCTCATCTGCAAAGTGCTCTTCGTACAATTTAGTGCTACCAAATACTATAATTTACTGTATTCTATGTGTGTTGCTTCAGTGGACCATAAATTTTTTTTTCCTTTGGCACCAGGGATTGAACTCATGACCTCGAGCTTGCCAGGCAGGCACTTAGGCCACTGAGCCAAATCCCTGGTCCTTGTCTTTTTGAGACGGTCTCAATATGCCGTTCAGGCTGGCCTTGAGCTCACTTTGTAGCCCAGGCTGGTCTCAAACTCACAACGATCCTCCAGTCTCAGCCTCCCAAGTGCTGGGTTTACAGGTGTGAGCCACCACACCCGGCGACCATAAATTTCTTGAAATATCTGTTTCCTCTTGCTTGGCTATAACCAACACCTAGAACAATGCCTTGCATATAATATATATTCAATAAATATTGGTGGAGTTTGCTTAGAATGTAGAGAGCTACAATGAACATCATTTAACAAAATGAGAAAAACGTAATAACCTACAAAATCATAACTTGCCTTGAACACATCTGGGAGCTAAGGTTGCAAGACCATGAGGTAAGCTGAATTTCAGAGATAGTTGGACACAGAAATTTATCACCCTTACCAGAGCACAGGAGAGGAAACTTGCTGCTATACAAGTTGGTGATAAGACATCTAAAATTTTAATGTTTGTTTGTTTTTGAGACAGGAGCTTGCAGAATTGCCCATTCTAGACTCAAACCTGCAATACTGCTGTAGCCTCCCAGAATGCTAGGATTACAGTGGTTTAGCAGGTCAGATTGGTTTTTTTGTAAAGATGACAAGGTAAGTAATGAAATGATTACATAGTCTTTCCATCAGTGGTGCTAGAACAGTTGGCGAGTCATGTGCAATAAATAAATAAATCTCAATTCACAACTAAATAAAAAGTTAATTTGAAAGAATAACAGACCTTAATGTGGAAACTACAGTATATAACTTCTAGAAGATAATGTTGCTGAACTATTTCTCCAGAAGGCATTAATGAGAAAATGAAAAGACAAACTACAGACTAGGAGAAAACAATGACAAATCACACATCTGATAAAGGATATGTATCCAGAATATATCAACATTCTCAAATCTGTAATAAAACAAATGAACTTTTTATAATGGGCAGCAGATGTGAACAGTCACTTCACCAAAGTATACACGCTTAGCAAACCCCCACATGAAAAGATATCCAACATCATTATTCATTTGGTAAAGGCAAGTTGAAAACACAATAACCTTCCACTAAACACTTATTAGAATGACCAAGATGTTGAAAACGGAGAATACTATGTTTTGGCAGGGATGTGGCACAATTGAGTGTTGGCCCATATTGGGGTTTGGGCCTAGCCCCAATCTCCTAAACAAGTGGACAGTGAACTTAAATAAGAGCTTAAATAAGAGACAAGTAGTATGATATTTTGGGTTCCAGGAGGGTCAAAACCCTCTAATGGAATTCGTCTATCTGAGCTCAACCATGGCTGTTGGTGATGCACCATGCTAGTTCTGACACCAGCCACCTGCGTCCATGAAGATACTTACAGGGCCTTGGCCAGACTCACTAATTAAACTGAAAGCCAATTTTGGGAAGTCTATATAGTCTGTACTGCTCAAAAGTAAGCACAGTCACACTTGGGCCT
This sequence comes from Cuniculus paca, assembly GCA_004365215.1. Taxonomy (NCBI): domain Eukaryota; kingdom Metazoa; phylum Chordata; class Mammalia; order Rodentia; family Cuniculidae; genus Cuniculus; species Cuniculus paca. The sequence goes on along the minus strand of RJWT010053027.1, from coordinate 4,259 downwards.
GGGGGAGGGCAATGTGGCAGTTCTCCACAGCAGAACAGCATGGAAGGGGGAAAGCTGTTCACTACATGCTGGCCAGGAAGCAGAGAGGAGTGAGCTAGGGATGAGAATACACGCACTCTGTTATACACTTTTTCTAATCAGGCCCCATTTCTGAATGAGTCTCTTGGACATTTTAGATCTGACCATAACACAAGGCCATCTCATTACACAAAATGCATTTAGTCTATCTCTAACCAGAACCTTAACGATTCCAGCATTGATAAAAAGTCTAATCCCAAGACTCTTCGGAGACTAAAGGCAAACTTAGTTGTGAGGCCCTGTAAAAATAAAAAAGTAAATAATTCCACATATAGTGGCACAGGACAAACATTCCCATTCCAAAAGGGAAGATTAGGGGAATAAACAGAAATCGGACCAAAGCAAGACTGAAAAACAACTTCGTAAACATTAAATACTGTGCCAACATGTACAGAACCCTGGACAGGTTGTGATGTGAGCTCCCAAAGGGCTTGGCCTTGATGGTCTCAGCTCACATGGCCTCTCTCTTGGGCTGGCTCTACTCACTGCCAGTGGCTTTCTCAAGTCACCTTTCCAGTGCCAAGTACTTGACTTACTCTGAATGCTGATCTTGTCACACCCACATTCTCTTCTGCTCCACCTTTACAGGCACGTTATTTCTGGCCAAGCTTCACAACCTTCAGTTCTATATTTTGCTCCTGATTCTCACTATAAATATAGCTAAAAGCAACCAGAAGTACTCATGCCACAACCTAAAGGTTGGAGTGCCTTGATATTTCATCCATCAGATTAATTAGCCCATCACCCTGAAATTCAGTTTCATACAGTCTTAGGATATGGGAAGAACACATACAAATTCTGAGCCAAAATGAAATACATACGCTTGTACTCCATTTTCCAAAAGACTCATTCTTATCTGAAAACTCCTGAACCTGGCCTTTATTGTCCACATTTTTTTTTTTTTTGGTATTGGGGATTGAGCTCACGACCTTGTGCTTGCCAGGAGGTGCTTATGCCACTGAGCTACTGTCCACATTCTTATTGGCATTCTGGTCTCCTGAGCTCTGACCAGAATTGCTTACCAACCTCTACTTACAACTTTTTAAGGCTTCTCTATCTGGCCTGTTCAAACTTTTCTAAACTCCTCCCATGAACAAATTCCAAAGGCTTTTGGACCACATGGTCAGATATAGTCACAGCAGCAATCTCAATTCTCTGGTACTTGTTTTCTGTGTTAGACAATTTCTTGCCACTAAGACAAAATCCCCATGCCCACCACTTAAAGGAGGAGCGGTTTATTTTTGGCACACACTTTCAGTGGGTTGGCTCCACAGTGAGCTGGCTCCAAGGCAAAATCTGGATGGCACAACAGGATGTGAAAGAGTGGTTCACAGTGCCGTGGCCAGGAACTGGAGGAGCCAAAGATGAGAATACACCCCTCCAGGTCATGTCCCACAACCCACCATTTCCCACAAGGCCCAATCTCTAAACGTGAAACATTTGGGGATTTTTTTTTTTTGAGACAGGGTCTCATTATGTAGTTCAAACTGACCTTGAACTCACTTTGCACCCCAGGCTGGCTACAAACTTGGAATCCTCCTGTCTCAGCCTTCCAAGTGCTGGGATTACAGGTGTGAACCACCATGCCTAACAGGGGAGGGCACTGTATTTTTTTTTTTAAAGAACAGAATATATTTATTGAGAGAATGAAAGCTTCTGTCTGAGAGAGAGGCAGAGGGGTCCCAAGTGGGTTACCAAAGACTCTCTTTTCTTTTTTTATTATTTTATTTTATTTTTATTTTAGAGAGGATAAAACCAAGAATATGAAACAGAATAAAATAAAAAACAAACCAGTGTAAGTGATACAGGACTTAAAAACACTATAAAATCAACAGTAGTTACCATAATGCCTTTTGTTATCTTCAAAATAGTTGCAGATACCTTCGGATACAGTAAAAATCAAACAATGGAATAGAATAGAAACAGTAAAAACAAAACAATGGATACAATAAAGGACTTCAAAACAAGACAATACTAAATCCAAAATGGCTACCATAATATATCTTGCTATCTTTGAAATAGCTGCTCATGCCATCAGATATAACATAAACAAAGTAAAAGAGAATAAAACCAACCCAACCCAACAAAACAATGAAAACGATGTAGGACTTCAAAACAAGACTATAGGGAATCAAAAATGGCTACCACTCTCAGAAGGAGCCCCCCACCCCCAGCTGCCACCTGCACATCGCTATCCTCTGAACAGATGATCAGACCACAGGCCCTAGACCTCCAATGACAGTGAAACACCAAAGCACCACAGGCATCCAATTGAATTTCACCTCGGTAACTATCATCACAGCCTGTGTTTCTCTGATCAGCCAGTGGTTTCGGGGGAGGGTACTAGTACTTCTTGTTTGCCAACCTGTGAGCCAGAAGGGGCAGGGAGCTGGCTGTTTCCCTGCCAGCAGCGGCGTGTGCATGGCACTGGCGCACAGGGCGGGGCTTGCTTCCTTGCGGGACCTTGTTCTCTCCCGCTGCAGTCCGAAAATGGTGCTGACTCATGGGGAAAGGCTTGGGTCTGGCTGTCCCCACTCTGGAAGTGGCCTGCACGTGGCACCGGTTCTAGGGTGGAGGGGCTTGTTCTATCCCCTCACAGTCCATGAATGGCTGACTCTGTCTTTTTTAGGGACTTTTATAGAGCAAAACTATGAGGTGAGGCAGGTCCAAGGTGGGGAAAAATGGGAAATCACAAGGCAGGCAGGCATGAGGTGGGACAGAACTATGGTCAACCAATAAGATTACGAGTATAATCAGGTAAAGTTGATTAAATCGAAAGCAAATTGGGAAGCAAGTCACATAGCAGACATGAAAACAGAGCAGGGTCTTTGCCTGTAGGGGTTGGCTTAGTGGTTCCTTTTGGCTTCCTCAAGGTGGACACCTCTTTAGAATATCAATCCCTGAGGTTTATCCTTAGGATGTGGGTGCATTTGTTTGATATTTTGTCTTGAGATCTGGGTCACAGTGGGAGGCATCTGTCTCCTCTAAGATTGCAAGGTATCTGGTCTTCTGCACTGGCTCCTTTGAGGGCCCAGTCTTGTCTGATTGCCTATAATATTCTAACTTAGCTGATTTTAACATTGGGGGCATTTTAGGTCAAAATCGTAACACTACTATTATTCCCATTTTAGAGATGAGCAAATCAAGGTTATCAGGAATAAAATACTTTCTCCAAGGTCACACAGCCAACTATAGTCACACAGTTGGAGGCAAGTTTCAGTGCAGGGAATATGAACTCATGGTCCATGCTCATAACCATCAACTTCATTTTTGTGTTTCTGGAGTACTATGCATTGTCAGAAATTTTCAGAGAAGAAAAAAACATTGTGTCCAATTTTGATGTTGACAGTCCACTCTGTCTATATACAGATGCGCTTGACTTACAGGAAGCATTCATGCACAGTGGCTGTTTGGGGAGGATTGGACTCTGCATCTGGGGTATGCATAATTTGGTTATCATCATCTTGGGATGGTATATGGAGCTAAGCCCTCCTTTTTGATCGTCCTTGAATTCATATGATTTTGAGAGACAAGATGACCATTTCTCATTTTCTGAGGAACAGGGAGACTAAGGGACTTGCCTGAGGACATGGTGCTGATCAGTGATACTATGAGATGGCCATCCAACAGTATGGATCCCCTAATCCTTCCCTTGCTTGGGAATTGTGCAACTGGCTTGGATTAAGAGGTCATACTATGTTCTTCACTCCTTGGGCTCTCCTGGTGCACTGTTTCTATTGCCTTGGGACTTGGACGAGATCTGTTTCTGGATACATAGGACCTGTGCCCAATAGCTAGGGCTAGGGAATGTTTGCTGGTCGTGTGGTACTGTGGTTTAGATGAAACATTTTCCCCAAAAGTTGTAAATTCAGAGGTGGGGCTTTCAGAAGGGAATTAGATCGTGAAGGTGCTAACCTCATCAATGGATCATTCCATGAGCTCAGAGCTGATTACCTACTGGAAATAGGTCACTGGGAGCATAATCCAGAAGGGCGTATGGGGCCTTAGCCCTTTCACCTCTCATCTCTGGCTCTCCTGCTCTGTCTGCTTCCCGGCTGCTGTGAGATGAGCAGCAGCTATACCCCATCATGCCCTTGTGCCATAATGTGTCTGCTTTGGAACCAGCTGAACGTGGCCTAAAACTTCTGACATCATGAGCCAAAATAAACATTTTCTCCTTG
>RJWT010053026.1:0-10463 GCA_004365215.1 Cuniculus paca | reverse complement strand
TGGGGGTGGAAGGGAAGGTAAATGACCTCTAAGACTTCTTCCAATGTGGATGCTCTGTTCTGTGTTGAGGGCAGGATCCCTGAAACCATTCCCCCATCTGCAAGCACAGGGGCACAGCCTTGGTGAGGACTGGCCACTCCAGTTCTCCACTGTGATGGCCCCTCTGATGTCTGTGCCTCTGCTCACAGTACCCTCTCTCCTTCTGCCCTTAATTGGACTTTCGCACTCTGAGATGCTGAGGCCTGAAAGATGCAGGCATGAGGGGTGGGCTGTGAGACAAAGGGAAGCACTGTGGGAGTCATGCCTGGTGGAAGGGCCCAGAGCTGGGGGAGATAGGGAGATATGGAGATATGGCCTCCAGCCCCTGCATCATCCAGTTGAGCTGCTTCTAGATCACTCACAGACTAGAAAAAAAATCCTCAGGCTGGGGTTTGGCTTGGTGGTGGAACACTTACTTGGCACAGGCAGGGCCCTTGGTTCCACGCCTAGCACCTCAAAAGAAAAACAATGCATGGGTGCCCTGTGGCACTTCACTTGCCAGAAGGTAGAGCAGATGCATAAAATGTGCAGGAAGAGAAGACACTTTAAATCTCCTCTTTCTCCTTGCTGGAGTGCCCTGGGAGTCCCTGTGATAGGGAAAGACCCCTTTCTGAGAAGGACAGGTGTGGGATGCTAACCTGGGTGAGGTGGCTGGGGTGGGCCCCTGGCTGGAAGGATGGAATGATGGCTGGCAGCCGCCAAGTGGCAGAACATTATTGTTCTAGGCTCATAGGCCTTTGGACACCTGTGAGGCTTCCTCGGGTCCTCATCTGTCGCTATCACCTGATTCCTGCGGTATGACGGGGACCATCAGCCTGTGACCATCCTCATTTTAACCAGGTGATGGCACAGGTAGCACCTGATCAGACAGTTGCTGCTTCAGCCGCTGTTTCTGGAGAATCAGTGCCAGGAAACTGCGATGCTCTGCTTGGCTGCTTTTTGCGGAGCAGGCATCCATAGACGATGCTGGGCCAGCAAGAGGCCCGGGCCTCCCTCATGAGTGCTGCCTTCCCCACACTGTGCAGTGTATCATCCCCCACCCTGGGGCAGAGCTCTAGATGGGACTTCTGCCTGGATTCTAGGGTATAAATGACTGAGTATTTCCTTCATGGTCAAACACACTGCTAAGTGCACAACAAGGATCCAAACCCTAGTCAGAAGGTCCAGTCTTTTCCAGGATGCCATGAACAGAAATGGCACTATCCCTACCCTACGACTAGGCTTACCGGCACTGCCAAAAATACCATAAGAGTTTCCATGCTTGCGCCAAAAACATAGGCCTAAGTACTGAGTTCTCTGGGCATTTGGTGTGTAGACAGGAGAAAGAGGAAGCTGAGGGGACCATTGAGAGCCACATCATAGCCAGCCCAGCCTAAGGGTTACTAATCTGTTCCTGAATGTTTTCCTCTGAGCTCCACCTGCTCCCAGCCTCTGTGAAAGCTTATCTTTGACCTACAGTCATAGCCCCAGGCAGAAGGGGTAAAATGTCCCCCAGAGTCTGTCCCTTCTACAGTGTCATTTGGGATGTTGGGGCAGCTTCCCGTCATGGGGTGGAGTCTGCCACTGTTAGAAACTGTGGTAGGTCTGCTGCTGCAGTGTGTAAGCTCTGCCTGCTATGTGTGCACCCGCTTCTTCCCCGCCCGCCAAAGGGGAGTGCAGGCAGAAAGACTCAGAGCTTTCAAAGAATAGGGGTGGGCTTGAAGTGCTGACACGCTCCAGGGCCTCTGGTCGGAGAACATGGCTAGATTTTTCCAGTTCCCTATCTGTTCGAGTGACGTCTGCAATACTAAATGCAGCCCAGGTGTGGATAATCCAAAGCAACATGTGAGTAAAACTTGGTTCAGGGAAGAGGCTGGGAGCACACCCCAGGGTTAGTGAGGAGAGGCAGAGGGGGCTGCTGGTCAAGCTCAAAGGTGTTTCTGCTGAGAACTTACCAAGAATGGATAATAGAGTTTCTTATACCTTTTTTTTTTTAAATGAATATGTTTCCAAAAAAGACCCTGCTTAGCTTGGTAGAGGAGAGAATTTCACCAGTCCTGACCTCAGGACAAATAGCAGGACTAGGAAAGGGATTGAGTATGTATCAGACTAGGAACAGGGAGGTGAGCTTTATGCTTTCTCCCATGGTATTTGGGCATGGCGGAGTTTGTTTTTCTTGCTGATGACATTTTCTAGGCATCTAAGGAGAAGAGATGGGCAGCCTAGGTGCTAATGATTGTCCCCTGGGGAGAGCTGCTTGGCATGATGTGAAATAGGGCTGATGTGTTTGCATGGATCTTTGATACAGGTTTAGGTATCAGCCAGTGTCTGACCCAACCTCCGGGCTGCTTTACTGGTAAAGTGTGCACTGCAGCCATCCATCCATCTGTTCACCATCAACTGATTGAACAAATATTTGTTGAACACCTGCCATATTCTAGGCATGGTCTAGAAGCTGAGGATACATTATTAAGTAAAAGTTAAAAATCTCCACTTTTGTGGAGCTTATATGTTAGTAGGAGGCAGCAGACAAGAATCAATAAAAATAAACTAATAGAACATATGTCATGTTGAAAGGTGACAAAAATCTTGAAAAAAAATAAAGCAGAGAGAGAATTAATAGCACCATGGGTGGTGGCACTGTGACCTCACATTTGGGGGAGGTGGTCAGCATAGAAATATCAGCCCAGCTAGCCCCTAGAGCCAAGCCCAGAGGGTGGACACTCACTTTCAAGAGAAACTGCTCCCTCTCACTTTTGATTTGTTGCTCCATCTCCTCATAAAGATGCTGGATTTCTTCATCATAAGTAGCAATTTTCCTACAGAGAACGCAAAAGGAGGGTGTTGTGAGGTCTGCACTGAGATGCCCCCCATTCTCCAATGGCAGTTCTGGGGGCTACTGTGTAGATCAGGTCAGCCAAGGTTGCACATCCATCCCTCAGGGCCAGTAGTCTGGGCAGGGATGCAGAGCCCAGCAGGATACACCCAGCTGTTGGTAGGTCTCCTGCAGCCACACTGAGCCCATTACCACCCCCACACTCATCTGACCCACACGCTCCTTGGGACAGCTACCCTGGACATATCTTCCTCACCCTGTACTATTTCCACACCATGGCTTTGTCTCTGCCAGACTCACTGCTCCTGCTCCCACTAATCTCCATGCTCATAGACAGCCTGAAGTCAAGTTGGGTGGGTTTCTTTCCTGCTCAGTATCTTAGCTAATCTCATTTCTGGTTGGGAAGCTGTCTCCATCTGTCTACATTGGCACTCTCTGACACTGTGCTGTCACTGGACACTCCTTAAAAATGAGCTCTTAAGTCTGTGTATTCATGGTTCTCATAAGAGTCTAAGAAGATCCCTTGATGATGACAACAATCTCCACACCCCTAACTACAAAGGTATGCACATCTTCCTTGGGATGACCACTTTCTGTTCCCCTTTCTCTTGCAATTAGCAGACTCTCTTTCTAATGCTCCTCCAAAGTCAAACAGGAAGGACCTTTACTTAGCATTTGACCTGAAGCTGGATGTTATTAGACAGTGTATCACTGATTCTAAGAAATTGCCTAAGTAGATCTTTCCTCTGACCATACAGTGGGAGACCCTCTCTCTGGCCTCCAATCCCTGTCTTCTCCCTGTCCTGTTAAAAGAACTTTAGGTCTGTGAACAGATTGATATTATTACAGCTCTCCATGCCTATTTGAATGTGTAACCTGTCATTCTAAACTGCACTTTATGCAAGAGACTTCCATTCTTGCAGAAATGGTCCCAGTTCTCAGTTCTAAGAGGCACTGTGGAGATTTCTGAACAAAACATAAAGGTTGGGCTGCAGTTTTTCTCCTGAGCCCTCCATCAGCTTACCCATTCCTCCTATGGTCACTTAGGGAGTTCCATCCCCAAGGCTGGCCCTTCCTGATGTCCAAGGCTTTGCATTAGCCCAGTTGCAGTCCCCTTCTCATGTGCCACTTGTAGGCTGTGCTTGCACCATGGGTACAAACTAAATAATGAACATAGAGACATTTCAATGCCATCTTTCTGGCTCTATGGAAACTAGAGATTGAACCTACACAAAGGAACTGGATGACACTCCAAGGTCAGAGTCACCCACAATGGCTAGCCTCTGAGTTCCCATGGTTGGTTGTGCCCTCAAAAAATTGATTTTCAGCAACTGTATGACAATGGCCTCAGGATGTGCTTAGCAGATGATGACAGTCCTTCGAGAAAAGATGATAGTCCTCCAGGAGTTACACCAGCTGGGGCATGATCTTCAGGAAGATGTCCTTTGCCCCCAGTGTAACAACGATCTTTGGCCAAGAGTAAGACATCTCTTCTTGGTAAATGACAGATGATTGAGATTGCTAGTTTTGCTCTCAGCTAATATATAAAACTAAAAGAAAACCTGAGAGGGAAAGACCCATGCTATTGGATAGTGACACCTTCAAGTCAGAAGTAGAAACAGGAAGGAACTTTGAAGGAACTTTCAGAAAGCAAGATGGCTCCCTCCTGGTCCCTGGAATTACCTTCCTGTGTTTGAAGAAACTTAGATGCTAGATAGAAAATGGTTATAGTAATTCAAATATTGTAATCCTTTCTCCTATCCACCTCACAGTCTGGAAAGTTTATATTTGTAATCCCATTGAATTGCTACGGGAATCCCAGCAAGTTAATTCCAATCTTCCACCTCCAGTGTAACCCGTGGTGAAAATAAAGACGTTAAAACATATTCATATTTATTGGCAGCCAAGGGGTCCTATGTCTGATCCAGATAAGGATTCATAGGACAAAGGCCTTGACCCAAGGCCTCACCCAGAATTTATTCATTTGTGAGGAAGGGAGTGGTTTGAGGATGAGTGATCCTGAGAATGGTGGGAATTACATGAGTCTGTGAGCTAGACCTAGCCAGGAGGCCAGAAAGCACCTCCGCAATATGCAGAGAGAAGAGCATGCAGAAAGACCAATCTGCGTAACTCAATTGGGGTAGCATTTAAATGTTTAGGAGGCTGTTGCTTCAGTTTCTGATATGTAAACTTTTGTGCCCTGGGAAGTCATAGCCTCTCATTTTGAGGCTCAAACCCAGTTGACATTCCTGGATCTACATGGCTCTGCCATCCCACTGTGCTCAACCATCTGCAGGGAGACAAGAGGCAAGGAAACAGGAAACTATCAGTTGGGTTCAAAGATTACACATCAGTACCTTAGCTAGCCCTATTTACATTGTTTAGAGCCAATCGAAGGGAGAAGGAAGTAGCTTAGCCAGCTTTGTACATATCAGTACATGGAAATAGTGCTTAGTTAAACTAATGTGGAGGTAATTCTTCTGCCTTCAAGGAGAGCCATCCAAATGGTCTTCTACAAATGGTATCAAGGAAAACTTTAGTGATTCCAACAACACAAATACTAATATAGAACTAATGAAGTGAGCTGAGAGCAACTTAAAAATTGATTTGGCTCTGCTAAAGCAATACTAATTATAGTCATTCATGTAAACTTTTTACATTTATGCCTAATAACCAGGCAGGGCATTAATTTTATGATATCACTAAATGTATAATATTAATTTTCCCTAAGTTTTACTTGATTAAATTAATACTCTCCATTTTTCATGCTCACATGCCAGTTTGCTTCTTCTGAATTAAGTTATTTTATAAACCATTATATGACAAGGTGAAGGAAGGCAGACACAGCCTCTGAATGCTGCCTTCAGCTAGCCCTTGCTTTCAAAGCTTGGATGGACTCTAAAGAAGTCCTGAGACTTCAGTGGACATCAGCGGCCCAGCCAGTCTCATTCATAGAGCCAGCCCTTTGGAGAAGCTAGCCTTGTGGGAGTCTCTAGGCCTGAATAGCATCATAACAAGCTTGGGTCAGAACACTCCAGTCTTGGGGATGGGGACCATTAAGATACTGCTCTCATCAACAGCATCATTAAGTGAGCTCAGGATCGGAAGACTTATGTTCTGATCCTGGACCCCAGAACCAGCTCATTTTCTCAGACTGCCCATGGGGAAATGCTCCGACCTCTTCCCATCCTGGGGTAGCATTGTCCTTATGTCCCTTCCCTCCAGCATTGTCAGAACGAGCAAACGGGAGAGTACATGTGACGAGTGTTCAGAACCGCAAAGCCTGAGATAAATGTAAAGGGTTGTTTATTCTGTAATTATGATCACACACTGTGGAGGGCAGGGGTGATACTCTCTGAGAGGAAGAAGGTCTTAGTTTCAAGGATGAAAGGGCAGCTGTGGTTAGAAAGGCTCAGAGGCAATCAGAAGATGAAGAAAAAGCTGAGTCAATAAAAGCTCCTGTCAGAGCAATCCATTAGCGACGCAAGCTGTGTGTGAGCAGGAACTGCAGAGCCAAAGCCTGTGTCTGCGGGGATCCGCAGCGGCTGTGAGAGTGGTAATGGTGAGGGGCATCTAAAAAGATCTGTGCATATGGCGAGCTGCATTCCAGTCAAGCACACCATATTGTGCCCTCAAAGGAAAGAGAAAACCCATCACGTTTGCTTATTACATACATCTTTGTCACCATCATTTCTAAAACCACTCATATTGCCTAATGCACACAAACACAGACTCTGCAGTCTCCTCTACGTGGAGTCCCTCATCTTTCCAACCCTTGCGGACCCATGTCTGAACTCTTTCGTACACTACGTCTCCATTTGACTACTGTGCATTTGATTGCCAATAGTCCTGAACTATTTGGGTTTCATCTGGGTTGAGGCTGTCTCTACTAGATTATGAATGCTCAGACTTTATATCACCCACAGGGCCTGTGTTCAAAATGCTAATGAAGAACTGTAACAACTCAGTTTACAACTCTATCCCAAGCTCAGAAGCTTGTGGATCACTTTGTGGGAACACTAGATTCCAGGAGAATGAAAGAGTTTCAGGGTTGGAATGTTTGTTTGATTCATTCACTTCCTTTTTCCAGGGTTACAATCTTTGCCACAGTATCTGCATGGAGTAATTAACCAAACTAGGCTAGAACATCTCTGGTGACAGGGAACTTGCTGTCTAAGCAGTAGTTTTGTCTGGAAATATTCTGGCTGACAGAAATCTGACTTCCAATGACCTTACCTCTTATTGCCTAAAAGCTTTTCAAATATTTGAGAACAGCATCAAGTTCAAGGAGTTGTCTCAAGTTCAGGCAGCGTTTCTCTGCATCATTCAATTTTGTCTCATACCAATTTTGTTTACTTATTTATTTTGTCAGTCTGTATGGTTTGCTTCACTTCTCTCTGAATGGGCTATTATTATTTTTCCCAAGGCAGGGACCTCTGAACTGAATGCCCCATGTACAAGTCAGATTAGTGCAGATATGAGATCCTACATCTCCTGTTCTCGGAGGCTCACGCCCATTCACAAAGCCTAGAATCACATGGACTTTTCTCAGTAGGCACATCATAGTTGATGGACGTGGAACACATTTGCTACAGAAAACCTCTAAGCCTTATTTCTGTGTGATCATTTTTGTTTTAAAGAGTGTGCCACTCACTCACACCTCCCCTACTTTGTCCTTCTGCTACTGGCTTATGAACACAGAAGCAAGTCTCAAATGTAATTCTGTTGGATTTCATGTTTATTAGTCCCAGTCCATCTTTCCAGCTTGTCACTCTATAAATGGATCCCAGAGGACCATACAGCATAGAAAAGGACCTTCTAAGTTTTACTAGTATTTCAAATTTAACGTACATGGAGAATTCGAGCAAAATAGTCTATATGTTAGCTTTTATAATTTATCTGAGAATTATTTAGAAGAGTATTTGTAAAATATCAAAAGTGTTGGCTTCTCATTTTATTGCATGACAGCAAGGGGATTCCTTTAGACTCTCTTATCCTTTTGCCCTGTAGCTAAAAAGCATCAGTTTGTCCAACTTTTTTGAGAAGAATACATCTTTTATTTGTAACGTATACAAGTCTATCCTAATGTCTTTAGTTTGATGGTTTAAAATACATGTTCTTTTGCCTGACTAATGCTTTGAGATAATTTGTTAAAAGTCTTCTAAAGTCTTGTTTTTGTCAAGTTTTTTCCCCAAAAGATTCTGCCTATGTATATCGCTGCTATATTGTTTGATGTGTAAAAATTTATATATGTTGGATCGTCTTTGTGGATGGAATTTTTTATTTCTATAAAATGTTACCCTTTATCTCTCTTAATTTATACCATTGGTAAAAATGTTGAGCAAGAAAGGACGGCAACCTGTAACAGAGTTTTCTGAAGTATTAATTAATAATGCATGGATATAACTATTCAACTCGTGCTTTACTCCCCATTTTCAAAGTGCCCTTTCCAACTCTCAACCTCTGGCAGTGTCTATTTAATGATCTCTTTCTCTGCTGTCTGAGCCTAGTCATTTGGAGCTACAAAAGGAGGGAGAGAAGGAGGAAGAAGTAGATGAAAGAGAAAGGAGGAAAAGAGACCTTAGTGAGGGAGAAGGACAAATTTGCGGGAGAAAAATGTGTGCAGGAATAATGAAGCATTAAAAGACAGAAGACAGGGATGGATTAAACTCAAGGTGCCTCAGTCCATAGGACTAAGTGTGGAGTGCATCACTACTGACTTTAGACAGGATTGATTAAACCCTTCTTAAATATTACTCTGGGTCAAACAATCTAGACTTAAATTATGCTGTATGCATAATAGAAGTTCAACATCTAAGAATGAGTCCAATGCAACAGTAGCAGAGAGGCAAGGGGCAGATCAATAAGGCCGCACACCCTTATGTAGACCCATGGCACCCTTCTAGGTGCAGGATGATAGTGCGCTGTTACCTCGGACAGGGACAGATCTGAAACAGCGAGTCCCACTGAAATCAGAACCAAAAAAAATCCAAGTTCAACTAACTCGGTATGAAATGTCACCTGGATGTCTGGCTCTGGCGAGGGTTCTCTGCCTACAGGGTGCCTCTGTGTGTGTGTGTGTGTGTGTGTACGCATACGTGCACGGGAGTGTGTGTATTGTTAGGGTACTGGAGAGCTGAGGATGGAGACACAGCAAGGAAGTGGAGTGGGGAGATTGTGATGCTAATACGTACCAGGCTCAGGTTGTAATTTACATACAAGGCTTTATAGATCACTGGCAGGAAACTAGAAGGCGAGATGCGGTTAGCAATAACTTACCCTGCCAGCCTCCCACAGGGACTGTGAAGGTTAATTAACCTTCACAAAGTGCTCCGCACAGGGAGAGCTAAGGTGCTAGCTATGCTGGCATAAAGCATTCCTACTCAGTACCGTGGGGGCTCTGGCTAATGGCACAGAGGCCAAGGCCTTCCTGCTACAGAACACTGCTCGCAAGAAATACTTTGTTCCTACTCCCTCTCTCCTGTGCCTCCACGTATGGAAAAAAAGCCGTGGGCATTTCAGAAGGTCTCAGCAAGTCAGCCAGTTCATCTCCTAGTGCTACTCAGGGATGCGCTGAAATAATCCCAAGGAAAAATAACTTCTTTTCTGTCAAGGAGTAGCCTTAGGCTTGGGCAGAGGGAGTGGCATTTGTTTAGCCCGCAGACATCTTTCGGGAACTTGAACTTGAGGCAGAGTCTCAGAAGTGGCTGCCAGCCTTGCGTATTTGTCACCGTGATGTCATGTGTTTCCTCGTGGGTGGGCAGAGGTCAGATCCATGTGCCTCACGGTCTGAAAAGACTGGCAAAAGGCAGACGCAAAGGCAGAGAGAGCAGCCCTTCTCCATTGCAGGCCATGAGCTTAGAAAGCATGCAGTCCAGACGCAGAAGCTTAAACATTGCATTGCTTCTCCCACCTGGGCAAACCTCAAATAGAAATAATTTAAAGAGCAAAACAAAAGAGATGACAGGAAACAGGAAGGAAAACTTTGCAAATATGGTAAGGCCTGGGGACAGGGGGAGAGGGGAGGGCCAAGAAGGGAAGTGGAGGTGAAAAGGATGAGGATGTGACATGTACAGGTACTCACTCCCCGAAGACGAGTATAGCTGTCACATATCACAAACATACACCCACAAAAAAGCATGCATTGCCAATCCCTTTGTTTTGCATGTGAATAAAATGAGGGAAAAATCACGAAGTGGCCAAATTTCCCAGGGCCAGAGAAGGGAGAACACAGGCCTTGACTCTGGGTCCCGTCGTTCTATCTTTAGTACTGCAGTGTCTTCCCAAGCTGCCCAGTGAGTGGGACCGACAGCATCAGAAGTGTGCACTCAGGACTTGTCAAGGTTTCAGTTCCATACCATTCAGCGTGAACTGTGGACCAACTGCACTGCCCAGCCCACAGAGGATGGGCAGCACCTGGTTCCCAAGCTCCTTGACCATAGCGTGCAGGCCCCAGATGGGAGCACTCTTGAGGAAAAAGGAGCAGGGTTTGCACTTGGGCTGAGAGAGGCAAGTAGGGATTCGGGCTCAGCACTGCCCCCTGCTATCGTCCTTAGGCACTGCAGTCTTTGAGAATGGAAATATCCTGGGCTTTTCACCTTCTCCTAAA
>RJWT010053025.1:0-10474 GCA_004365215.1 Cuniculus paca | reverse complement strand
TGAATTTGTCAAGAAATTATGTGTGCTGCATTAGTATATATTAAGCTTCAGGTCATTGAAGTTACACAAACGAAAGTTTTATAAGAACATAGACTCTTAATTCTAAAATACTAAGAATCTACGGTTACTATACGCTTATACAAGTTGACATTAGATGTATCTCTCAAAATTTAAAACAAAAATACAAAATAAGTTTAATTTAAATGTTATAAATCAGCATTATAAATTTAGATTTTCAAGTTCAGAAGAAAAAAAGATAGTATGCCACCAAAATACATAAGACTAAAAAGATCAACATATTATTTTCATATTTAACAGAAGTATTATGATATGAATTTTTGATCAGTAGTTCCTGAATTTGCTTGTATCTAAGAATGCAATGAGTCTAATAAAAACTAGAAATGCTATGGAAGGAATCTCCTGACATCTGTCTTCTCTCGAGTGCTTTAAAATAGAATCAACAACCACTGTATAAAGCTCTTTCTTACCACCTTGGGAATTCATCTGCCTAAAGCAAGAGGATTAAATTAAATAACCTTGAAAAGCCCTACATATGTGTGGTCTTTTCTTTCTTTCTTTTTTTTTTCTGTCTGGTTTATAACTTTCATAACTCCGCAGTAGAAAATGCATATACTGTACCAAGACGAGCAGAGATTTTTTTTTCTTTGCAGTTTTCAATGTAAAGATTCATATTATTTGAATCTGGTCAGAATTGTCCCACACCAGAATAGATCTGTGTTTTGTCTGTATTCAAAAGTCCATAGTATTTTTCTTTACTCATCTTCAAGATTTTTTAATTTAAATTTTGACTCTACCTGGCATTCAGAGATATGTCCTGTTTTCACAATTTTACATGTTTCTTAATATGTAATTATTTTCTAATTTATCCTAAACAGAAAATGTGAATTGCATTTGCATCTTGAGTCATATATAAACTCTTGTTACTGCTAAGTACTAGATCTTTTGACTCAGTAAACTGCAGGGGACTGTGTGGTTATACTCATTTGCTTTACCCAAATGAGTATAATAATGGAAAATTATATGATCTGCAGGCCATTTGAATGATATTTCAAAAAAATACCATGGCATCTGTCCACTTAAAATTCAGATTGCTTCCTGCTATTTTTCTTCAATTCTTATCTTGATTTCATCTCATATTGATATTTTCCTGCACTGCTCACACTTGTCAAATACTAACATGTATTTCCCTGGTGCCGAATCCTTCCTGTATTTTCAATACGGTCTTTGTTCAGACAGGAAGAAATATAATTTAATCATGTCTGAGGTGAAACAGCTTATGCCAGGTAGCCCACCATCACTCAAGTTGAGACACTATGCTATAAAATATGCAACAACTGACAATAATAAAAAAAGTCTGGAATCTTATTAGATGGTGCCACCAGTAACTATAATCTTGAAATGATTATGTCCTATTGCATTTAATTTTTTCCCTGACTCATTTTAATTTTGTGCTACTCAAAGAGCAATATGAGAACACAATTTTCTAGGTTTTCTTAACAGGTATGTCTAAAACAGCCTTAGATTCTTGAATGCTTTGAAATGGCAGTATTGGAGCGAGGATATTTACTGCATCTTTCTAATTTCAAAGCAGTACCTAAGCATTCTAACTTGTGATTTCTATTGGTCACTTGTAAATTCAGATGAAGAAAAAGCAGTGGTGTACTTGAAATTGACAGGTATAATGGGAACGAAATGATAGACTTCCGTGCTGTCACTGAACTTTCATATGCCTGTGCTGGTTAATGAACTTTCTTTCCTGTGCATCAGTCTTAAATTCATCAGAATCTAATAGCAGGTACAATACATTATGGATTAGTGCTGACTCTCCAGAGAGATTAGAGAAAAGACAGCAGCAAGGGAGAGAAAAACATCAACATGAAATAATCTGAACCAAACTTTGAGGAGTTCTTTTGCTTGCTGAGATAACACAGAACCAGATATGTAAGGTAATTTACAGATATCCATGGTATGCTTAATGCAACAAAATAAAATGAAAGCAATATCTCAATATAATCAGTAACAGATTATAAAGCAATATCCCAATATAATCAGTAGCAGATTATAAAGCATTAATGACTATTGATAAGAAGGCATTTGACTATTCATTAACGAGTTAGACTTAAATTTCCTATGGACACTGTGTTTTACAGAAAGGTGTAACTATCAGCTATTTCACAAAGACCAAGAGCAGTTGCGTATTCTGTCACAATATTCTCCTTTATAAAATGATATAGTAATATCGGTAACTGATATCATACGAGTATTGTAGTTAGTGTTCCAGCAGAATTTGGTTTTGCAGAAATTAATTTCTAGTTTGTCTCTCACAGTGAAATCTGCTTTTTTCCTAGACAGGGACTTTGAAGCAATTAGTGTTATTGGGAATGCTGGGGCTCAGAGCCTGGAGAACAGCCACCCACTGGGAAAAGAATGAACCCCTGTAGTGTCTATAGATTGTGGAAAATTCTATTTCCACTTACTGAAAGACCTACAGTCACCTCTTTCTATTTTTTATGTTTTTTTTTCTTTCCTTAAAGATTTGCAGGACTAACCTTTACAAAAGGACATGAATCACCACTTCTGCAGTGATTCACACTCACAGTAGGAATTTTGTAAAATCTAGAGTCAGCTGAGATCTGTGGTCTCACCGTGTATGATACTATTCCTTCTGTACACACTGAAAAATCAGAATCAGTTCGTGGAAGGATGTGGAGCCTGTGGGGAGATTTCACCTTCGCTTAATTGTTCAGTAGTACAGGTTTTGTTTCATTTGCCACAGTAGAATTTCCAAAGAAATTAATATATCAGAATATAAAGTGTGCCACCACAAAAGAATAGCATATTTTTGCCTCCCAAACATGAATTCTGTCTTCCCCTCAAACAAAAGAAAGATTGCTATTATTGTGTAGGCTTGCATATTTTTAATGCAATAGCTACTACAGGGAACTGATGGAATACAATTTACTTTCCTATACATTTCCAGGCCATGAGCAATTCCATAAGATTGCATTGTGATTTTTGGGGGGTTTTTTCATTTTTGTTTCCATAAAAAAATAAATGTAAGCAGCAATATTTTATTGAAGACGTCTATTTCACCTAGTGTCCCTAGAAAATTTAGTTTTTCCAAAGGCAGGGAACAAAAGGTAGTGGAACAGCTCTTTAGCATAATTAAATTTTCAACAACAAAGAGTACAACCTCTTGTTTATGCGGATGTTAGTGAAAAGATAAAACCTTTTTTTCTTCTATTTCGAGGCTCATAATAAATAAGTGTTAAGTTCAAAATGCTGTTGACATTTAGGGATAATTTGGAAGCATAATGAGGAACAAGAAATAGCAAAAGAAAGAATGCCCCCCCATCAATGTTTAAATGACTATTAAATTGGTGGGAAGGTAC
Source organism: Cuniculus paca (assembly GCA_004365215.1). Lineage (NCBI taxonomy): Eukaryota > Metazoa > Chordata > Mammalia > Rodentia > Cuniculidae > Cuniculus > Cuniculus paca. The sequence continues at coordinate 7,061 of RJWT010053025.1, read as the reverse complement.
AGTAGGAGGAGTGAGGAACCTATAACATTAAAACTGAAAATGTGCACTTTGTTTTCAATCCCACATAGATTTCAAAATTCTTGATTTAATTACCTCTTCCACAAATTATATAGCTGCTACATACTCCAATATGTGTTGTTTCTTTTTTCTTATTATTGATTTTAAAATGTTTCAAAGTATGGTGAATACAAATGCTATTTTTGGTCACTTTACCTTATTTCACTGTGTTTATTCCTACTTTCTTTTCCTCTGGCTAATCCTCAGAGTCACATATAGTCAAACAGAAAATATGAGTTCCCTTCTAAAGCATGTTAATATTTTTGTAGCTTGGAAAAGCAACCACTTACTTGTACATCTGTTTTTGTGGTAATAATTTATATACTGATGATGATATGGAGTATTTATATAAATGCTAAACTTGCTGAATTAATTGAGAAATTTAAATTATTTCTATCTATATGTAGTCCCATCGGTAAAAACCCAAAAGGCTTTAGCACTAAAGTTAGTATTCATCAGCATTTATCCTTCTAATTTTTCAATGTGATTTATCTAACCCTAAATAAAATTGTTGATGTAATAACTAAAAGTCTGGTGCTTAAGTTATAATCAGTTGCTAAAACGCTCGCAGTTTTCAGTGTCAACCTTCACCAGTATTGCAGTCATTTTATTTCTTCATGTATTTCATTTTTTCTTTTCTCAATGAGCTATTCTTCATGAGTCCATTGTAGAACGTGTGTCTCTAACTCAAGAAATACCAGACAATGCTTTCCAGAGAAGTTACTGTTTGAGGTGAGCTGAGCAAAACGACAGGTCATCAGGTCAATGAAGAAACGTGATTGGGATGAGCAGTGGAAATTTTCCAATCAGATGGAAGAAATGTACTGAGTTATTCTCATGGAAGATTTGAGCACTAAAAGGTTTGCATTTGTGGCAAAACAAGAGGAGGATAAAGTGGCAAGAACAAACAAGAGTAAGATCATGAAAGTTTTTGTGTGTCATATTAGCAGTGTGAGTACTATTATTCTGTCGTGGAGAAAAAAATATTTAAACAAGGGAGTGAAAGAGTCAAATAATAATTGTTATTTTTACTTCTGCCTCAGTCTGTATAGCTTTTTATAGTTACGATACTTTCCTCTCCTTAACCGTGCTATTCTCCCTCAGATTTAACCTTGATTTATCTTTGCCCGTGGGGCCCCCTCGCAAGTTTAGGTTGGAGGTCACTGCTACATGCACCCAAGGAGTCGTGTGCATAATAAGCTCACAGCCCTACCTTTGTGTTTAGTATGCATATTCTTCTCCCATACTGAGGGTATCCCCAGGCTGGTACTAATGGCTCAATGGGTTGAAAAAAAATCAGTAAATGAAAATGATGCCATCACAGTTGCATGTGTCTAAAGTTCTTTCCCATGAACTAATACTGTGTCATGGGAGTACTGTAGTTAGTGTTCCAGCAGAATTTGGTGCTCTAGAAATGAATTTCTACAAAGGAAGACAAGGTTAGAGACAAAATCTTTTTTTTGCAGCGCCAGGGATTGAACTCACGACCTTATGCTTGCTGGGCAGGTGCTTAGACCGCTGAGCTAGACCCCCAGCCCTTAGATGAGGTTAGAGAAAGAGACAGGAAAAGACAGAGAAAGAATGGGGAGAGGATAGGAGGAAAAAAATGGGAAGTTATTCCTTCCTTTCTTCTAAAATAAAATGAGCAGCAGGAATGTTACTGCATATTCCAATAACTCAGAAACAAACTCAGAAAACTCAAACTCAGAAAACCTGGTCTTTATTTTATTTCTTCTGCTTTACTAAATACTGAAGAAAATGTCATAGAATTTCTATGTGCTTCAGAATTACTGTAAAGTAAGGGAAATAATGTTGTTACTCTTTCTGCTTGCACAGACAAGATAATAGAGAAATTTGACAAAAAGCAAATATTTTGATTCCAAAAAAATGTTAATAATTTGATCTTAAATCTTATTTGAAACAGTAGAAATATACATCATTCTTATTATCAAATGATATGTGAGGTATATTAAAAGCCCAGGAGCCCTGAGTTTATTTCCAGGATGATCTTTGCCTGATTGTTTGTCCAATAGCAGTACGTGAATCAGGTAATAAAGACAGCATCTCCTACAATTCTTTTCAGTTCATTATATGTATTGCTTCAGAAAATGTGTTTGGTAGGATGTCAGTTTTTGTGCTTTCTGAGCTCTCTTTAAATGATAAATTTTCTATCATTATTTTTTATTCCAGTAAACAAATTGAGTCATCAAAGCCAGTACTTGCTTGGTTGGACGAGAGTGTTTTTTTCATTTGATTGTGTTGTCTACAAAAGTGTCACAGAGGTTTTTGCTAAAGGCTTTTGTTTTGGTGGTATTACTAGTTAAAAGTTCTTTTAATTTTTGTATTAATAAGTTGCCTGGAAATACTAATAATTGTGCTTCATTAATATTTTATAATCAACACCTACTGTTATGGGAGTCTTGCTCAAATAAAGAAAAAAGAAAACTACGGCAACCTCCATGTTTATTATTTACATATCAATGACATGAAAATTGGAAAACCTTCCCAATTGTTACAAATGACTGTGTTCAGCTAAATAGAAATAAGAAAAACAGAACCCCACAAATCAAAAAGAAAATTCTAGACTGGATTTCATTATCTTTGTAAGAGGCAACGATGCTCTTCAGGTCTACAGTCATTGATCCTATAGATCTGTCTCCATTGAACTTCACACCCAACAGAACAGGCAGTGTTCAATTACCTCCCTGTGAGAACATTAACTAAAATCAGAGAAGTAGCCCAGAGATTTAGAAGTAAAGAAAAGGTCATGTTCTTGTAAATGGAAAGTTCATGATGACTTCCAACCTTCTCTAGCATTATATGGAAATTGCTAGCTTAAACAATGTAAAAGATAAGATTTCAAGCATGAAGTGCTTCAGTCATTTGCAGTTGTCACTTTTAATACAATTGAAGGTATTCAATAATGCCATTCAAAATATAAAATGTAAGTAACGGAATCTCGCGCCTTCTTGAAGCTGTTATTATATCCACTTAAACTCTCTCTCACACTCAGGTACACACTCAAATCAAATATGAATAAAAGATGTGACTTAGAAATTGCCTTCCTCCTGTAATTTCTTTTCAGAAACCCATTCTGTAGTTCACTTAAACACCTTGCTTCAGCAATCAAATCTTCATTTCCAGAGATTTCTGCATGGGTTGATATTATGCTCATCGACAAAATGAATTTAGGAATGATGAGATATTTTGAGAAATAAAAAAGAAATTTAAACACATCACACTGCTCTAAACTTAAAACAGTTTTTATTCTTTGTCTGAAGGTATCCTGGAAAAATATATCTGTTATCATGTATAATAGCTCCTGAGTCTTTAGTGATTTAACTTTTGAAAAATAAGCTCATCTGTATGCAAGAACCATGACAGTAACTTACACTTGAGGAATCATTGGTTCCATTATTATGCCTAAGAAAATAACTTTCTAGAAAGCAAGCAACCTTCCACTAAAACCAGGAGACATTCCGCTTACAAGCTGTGCTGTAGTACATGGTATTATATATCTGCTGGATGAATAAATCCACAACTAAGTACTAACATGTCTGCTTCCTAAAATTATGCCAATAATGCTGCTCTCACCATTGCCGCAGTCACCTCAGGACCCAAGCTGGACTTGAAACCTCCATTCTCTCCCAAAACACTACCATGCTGGTCACACATAATGTGTTGTCCCTAGAGCATTCAGAATGATATTGTTAAATGTAAGCTAAAGCATACTATGACTATTCTTAAAGCCCTCCAGTGGCTTCTCATTTAATCTTAGAACTGAATTGAAACTCTGGACCATGACCTGGGCCCTTGCTACTCCACCTACATTTATCAAGCTGCTCGCTGACCTTCATGTACTGCACTCCAATCATGCCATCTTTCTTTCCAACAGTCCTTCAAACGTGCCAAGTGTTCGCTTCTCAGGGCTTTTGTGTTTCCATCACTTGGCTTGGAATGAGCTGCTTCCAGGAATTCATAAGCCTGATTCTGTCTCTCTCACTCTCCCTCTCTCCCTCTCTTTTTCTCCATCTCTCCCTCCCTCCTTTCTCGTTTCTGTCTCTGACTCTCTCTCTTTCTCTCTCTCTCTCTCTCTCTCTCTCTCTCTCTCTCTCTCTCTCTCTCTCTCTCGTTTCAGGTCAAAATTCCCCTCCTCAAGGACAAGTTGCCACACATTTTCCCAGGCACTCTTTATCACTTAGCCACTTTATCTTTTTCTCTTTTTTTTTCTTTTGGACCAGGGATTGAACTCATGACCTTGTGCTAAATCTCAGGCCCACTTTATATTTTTCATTGCATCTATCCCCCTTTGAAGCATTGAAGTGGTCACCCTCTGTTTGCCTTCCCCAAATTCTTATCCTACCTTCCTACCACCAATGATCTAATGCTTGAGAACAGGAACCTTTTTTGTTGAGATGGGGAGTCCAGGGAGTATAGTGGACTCAGAGTACTTCTTAACGTATTTTATTGTATGACTGCATATTATATTTCTGCATAGATACCTTTATAAGCTTTACAAGTGATCTTTGACCAAGTATTTAACATTTGAACATGCAAAGGAGGTCAATTTTGCCCTGATCATTATTTGTTTGTTGTGGAATACAGAGAAAACTTTGTAATTTTTACAGGAAACATGTACCTGAAGTCTCTTACAAAGTTTGTACCATGTTTAACTTAAAGTAACACTGCATTTTACCTTACCTAACGGGTGATGTCAATGTCTGTCTAAAATTAGAAAAAGATAACTGCTGCTTAGCTCCTGAGAAGAGCATATATAAATCTGGGATATGAAGGTAAAATTTGCAAAATCTTGCAATATTCAAACTATCTTCAATACTCACTCAATTATTGATACCCATTAATTTAATTTGATATATGTATTTATTGCAATTATTTGGAATAACTAAAGGCTTTCTATTTTTAACCATTCAAATGTTTTATATGTATTAATGTATTTAACGACCAAATGATATGGGTACTATTATCTCCAGTATCACATAGCTGGAGAATATTAAAGCTAGAATTTGAGCTCAGAAATTTGAGCCCCAAACTCCACTCTTTCATCAGTGCATTTTACTGTCTCTCCAAGGCAGACTGCTGTCAAAACAGTAATATAACTTGGGAAAATCTGTCTTTTTTGTGCAAGAATGATTTCAGCAGCAATAACTGAATTTTGTCTACTCCCAGGTTGGACAAATTCATGTAACTCTAGCAGTATATGTACCTCTCAAAATTCTATACTTATCTCAAAGCTATAGAATCCTTGATTTATGCAACAAATACCTATTAAGTATTTATAGTATAGTAGAGGATTTTTTAAAACCTAAGGAAACATTGCTCCCAAACTATCAGAGAAATCATCATACAATAGAAAATTTGGATATTATTTTCTGAGTACTGTGCAAATGATCATGGATACAGAAAGTAGGGGATTTCCCCAACCTGAAAGAAGCAGAAATCTCTGAGGAAAATTTCACATTTGAGCTGGTCAGAGAACTTAAAAGTTTCATTATCACTGAAGGAAAAGGTTGTTTCACGCTGGTAGAAAGCTAATGAGCTGGAGGCATATGTTAAAAAAGAGTAGGATGATAATAAAAAATGGAAGATGAAGAATGACAGGAGACAAGGAGGCTTGAAAAGGGCTTGAGGTTACATTATACAGGTGTTTATGATGCACAAGGGCACGAGGCACAGGGGCACTTAGGTGCGTGAGGAACTCAATGCTCAGTTTTAAAAGGGAAGATAATATCCTTTCTTCTTAATAGTCAAGTTGTTCCACCAAAATTTGTTGCCTTGCTCAAGAAAGTATATTTTTCTGTCCTCAAACCATAAGGTGAGTTTCAGCCCATTGATAGAGTATTCAGAAAACTGTCCTAATCTTAAAAGATATAGGAATAAATGTTGTTAGTCCATGTCTCATAAATGAGATGGTGATTAAAAAAAAAAACCAACACTTTGTATCTTTCCTTCTTGATGGATTTTTTTTTTGCAAAATGAAAGATCTCAGAACTTCTAGAAATTATCCTTTTCCAATTGAAATGAAAATTATATAATAAATGGGAATATTGCTATTATGGATTCATATTTTATGTATATAGTGGTGTTGGGAATTGAACCCAGGGTCTTATGCATGAAAGATGCTAAAGAAGTCATTTGCCAGTGACCTACAGCCCCAGGCATTTAAAAATTTTTCTTCTTTCTTTCCTTTTTCATTTTTTTTCTACACCACTTTCCTGTCGTTTCCTCCTTCTTTCTCCTTCTTTGTATTTTTTCTTTTCTTTGTATTAAGAAAATTTAGCTCATTACTCTCATTATTATACTAGAGGACATAAAAGTAATAATATAGAATTCAGTGACTTTTTATGTCATTTATAATGATAAAAAGAATAAATTTCAATTAACAAATGAAGTCGATTTTAAGATGAATTGATACTTAAAAAACACACACACTTTATACTGGTACATTCATAGTCTTTAATGAGATGTTTTCTATGTTGAAGAAAAACAGAAAAGAATAAGTTAAGATTGTCACTCCCCAATCAAAACACCTTTTGACTCATGAAAAGGAGAACTGTAATCCTTTGCACATTTTGACAGTTAATGAAGTGATTATAGAAGAAGAATGAATTTAATATCTAGCATAATTATCTTCACTTAGCTCTAATTCAACTGATTAACCTCACTGCATTCTACCTGGTGTCAGTGGGCGGAAAGAAAAATGTGAAAAATGAAACCAAAGCCAGGGACTGCTGGCTCATTGTCCCTGGTCTCATGGTCTTGTCCAGTTTTTTCAGGCTTCCCCTGGTGGACAGCCCTGTAGCTTTATTCTCAGGGGACAGAGCCGAGAAGCCTGGACCACACTACCTCTTTGTAATTGCTGAGAAGATTTATTAGCCTTTGAAGGTCTTTTCAGGGGCTCTTTGAAAGGTCTCCCTTAAGACTTCATAACTAGCACCTTCCCTATCCATCTTAAAAGTTAGGTAAAGGCCGGGGATTCAGCTCAG
>RJWT010053024.1:0-10477 GCA_004365215.1 Cuniculus paca | reverse complement strand
AAGTTTTGCAGGGTACATCAGTCTGGGTTGGAAGTTGTTTTCTTTTAGGACTTGCATTACTTCACTCCAGCCTCTTCTTGACTTGATGGTTTGTGTTGAGAAGTCTGCTGTGATTCTGATGGGTTTTCCTTTATAGGTGATCTGTTTCTTTTCTCTAACAGCTTTTAATATTCTGTTCTTGAGTTGAATTTCTGGGATCCTGATTATTATATGTCTGGGTGTAGATTTGTTTTGGTTATAGCTAGCTGGAGTTCTATATGCCTCACTTATTTGAATGTCATATTCTTTTCTTACGCTTGGGAAGTTTTGATAAATTATATCTGTAAATAAGGTCCTGATGTCATTTGTCTTGACACCTGCTTCTTTACTCACATTTTTAATTCTTAAATTATGCATCTTTGAGTTGTCCACCAGCTGTTGTATTGTTACTTCCTGAGACCTTGTTATTTGTAAGAGATCTTTCCTTTCACGATCATAGGTTTCAACCCTGTCTTCAAGCTTTGAAAGTCTTTCTTCAGCTTCCTTCATGTCAACCTGCCAGCTTTCGAATGAATTTTTAATATTCTGGATATCTCTTTGAATCTGTTTCATGCATTCTAAGTCTCTCTTATGCTGTTCATTCATGGTTTCCCTCATTTTCCTATGCTCCTCTATTTTTTATCTGTGTCTTCTTTAGAGATGCTTGGTATTTCTTTTATTATGGTTTTCATTTCTTGTTTTACCTGGGATAGAATTTCTGTTCTAATTTCTCTTATAGCTTCCTGAAGTTGTTTCTTCACTTCAGTTGACAGCACTTCAGACATTTCAGGTGTGCAATTCTCGATCTCCATGTTTTCCTCTTGTGGCATTGTGCTGCTTGGGTTGGACACCAGAGATTGCCCTCTCCCTCTTCATGTTGGCATATTCTTGATTTCTTCCACCCCTGAGTAGTGTGGTTCCAGGCATCCCAGCACTGGCCACAACTTCTCCGAAGCTAGGCTATTTGTCTTTTCTAGCCAGTGCTGGCTATGTATATCCGATGTTGGGCGCCTGTGTCTCTGCACTGAGCTGGGCACCAAGCCACCTGGGGTTTGCACGGGAGCAGACCTGGTCAGGCCCTGCGAATCTAAGCTGTTTAGCGATATTGCCTGAAACACGCACAGGAGCTGATCTCCAACCAATCAGCTTCTGCGGGTCGACCCACAACCTGGAGCTTCTGAATGACTGGTTTTTCTGGCTTTGGTCCAAGCAACTTCCGCGGGTCCGCCCACAACCTGGCGCTGATGCCAGAAGTGGTTAGCAGTCTTGGCCCCGGGTGTAACCTGCCCGACTCCAAGATGGGACCCGGCTCTCTCTCATAGGGTGTGGGGTGTGTGTGTGGAATTCCAAGCACTCACCAGCAGCCAGCACAGATCTCCACATCCGCCACTCTCCTTCACCCCCACGCCTCTCTGCAGACACCTCTGGGGTCGACCGCAGCTGTGACCATGACCGCAACCATGACCGCACATTTCCAGGCTCAGCAGCTCTTCTGGCAGCATGAATCTGGCTCCAGGCTGAGGCACTGCCAGCCACCACCTTCTTCTTCATTTAAATTCTTTTTATTCTCTTTGTGGGCTTCAATTCATATTTTAGATTCTTCCTTGGTTCAGGGGAACCACTTCCTTCCTTCTTGTCCTCTCCATGATGTTATATTCCAGCATCTGAACTGTTTCTCTCAGAGAGACTATTTACTCTGCTGCTTACTGTTCCGCCATCTTTAGCTCCTCTGAGAATTTTTTGTATCTATGTTCATTAGGGTGATTGGCTTTTCTTTTTAGGTTGGGTACTTCTCTGGTTTGGCTATCAGTGTGATACTTGCTTCCAGGTTGATTTTTGGAAGTATTGTTTGCCTTTCAATTCCATCAAAGAGTTTCGGCATTCGTGGCACTAGTTCTCTAAATTTCTTATAGAATTCAGCAGTGAATCTCTCAGGACCTGTTTTTTTTTGTTTGTTTGTTTTGTTTTGTTTTGCTGTTTGTTTGGTAAATTTTTAGTTACATTTTCAATTACATTGACTGATATTTGGATATTTAGAATTTTTACATCTTCTTGATTCAATTTTGGCAATTCATATGTGTCTAAGAATCTGTCCATTTCCTCTCTGTTTTACATCTTATTAGACTATAGGTTTCTGATGTAAGTATTGATGATCTTCTGGTTTCTACAGGATTGGTTGTGATTTCCCCCTTGCTTGAATTTGAGTCTTTTCTTTTCTTTTTTTGATGAGATTGGCTAGGGGTTTATCTATTTTATTTAATCTATCAAAGAACCAACTCTCCAATTCACTGATTCTTTGTATTGCTTTCTTAGTCTCAATTGCAGTAATTTTTACTCTTATCTTTATAATTTCCTCCCTTATAAGTGCTTTGGGTTTGATTTGTTCTTCTTTTTCTAGAAGTTTGAAGTTCAACATTAGATTGTTTATTTGAGCTTGTTCTGTTTTCCTGATGTGAGAATTCATCACTATCAGTTTCTCTCATAGGACTGATTTCATTGCCCCCAATAAGTTCCAGTATGTTGCATTAGCATTAGCATTTAATTGTAGATACTGTTTAATTTCTTCTTTAATTTCCTCTGTGACCCTTTGGTTGTTCAGGAGGGTGTTGTTTAATTTCCATGTGTTTATGGACTTTTTGTGATTTCTTTTGCCTTTGATTTCCAATTTCATTGCACCATGGTTAGATACTATTCATGCGATAATTTCAGTTCTTTTGCATTTCCTTATATATGTTCAGTGGGCTAGTATGTGGTCTATTTTGGAGAATGCCCCAGGTGCTGTTGAAAAGAATGTGTATCCTGATGCTGTGAGGTGGAACACTCTATAAGCATCTATTGAATCCATTTGTTCACAGGTTTGGTTTAATTCTGGTATCTCTTTGTCTAGTTGATCTATTTGTGAGAGTGGGGTATTAAGGTCCCCCACTACAATTGTGTTAGTGCTTTTTTGTTTTTTTCGCATCTGTTAACATTTGTTTTATGTAGTTAGTTGCACTGGTATTTGATGAATATATATTTATGATTGCTACCTCTTCTTCTCAGAGTTTTCCGTTAATAAGTATGTAATGATCTTCTTTGTCTCTTTTGATCAATCTTAGCTTGAAGTCCACATTGTCTGCAAGTAGAAGACCCCAGCTTTTTTCTGGGTTCCTGTGGCATGGAGTATTGTTTTCCATCCTTTAACTTTCAGTCTATGAATTTCTTTTTGAGATAAATATATTTCTTGAAAGCAGCATATTGTTGGTTATTGCTTCTTGATCTTTTGCCAGTCTGTTTCCTTTGATTTGTGATCTTTTGCCAGTCTGTTTCTTTTGATTGGTGAGCTTTGTTATAACTGATATGTATTAACTCACCTTTTTCACATTATTTTCTTGTTGTTGGTTCCCTGTTTTTCCCCTCTATTTAATTGCTTTGCCTGGTGTCTTCTTTCTATTGGTGTTCCTGTGCTTATGATCTTCATTTTCTTTTTCTAATGTATCCTTCAGATCATTCTGAAGAGCTCATTTGGTGGTCATGAATTTCTTCAGTTTTTCTTTGTCATGAAAGTATCTTATTTCTCCATTGATTTTGAAAGATAGTTTTGTGGAATGCATCAATCTGGGTTGAAGGTTGTTTTCTTTTAGGGCTTGAAATATCTCACTCCAAGCTCTCCTTGACTGGATGGTTTGTGTTGAGAAGTCTGCTGTGATTCTGATGGGCTTTGCTTTATAGGTGATTTGTTTCTTTTCTCTAGCTTCTTTAATATTCTGTTCTTGTATTGAATTTTTGGAATCTTGATATTATATTCATTGATGTAAATTTATTTTGGTCTTCTCTATTTGGGCTTCTATATGCTTTATTTATTTATCAAATTCTTTATCCATGTTCGGGGAGTTTTCTGCCATTATATGTGAAAAGGTTTTTTTCTGACTTTGCACTGTGTCTAGTTTTCTCATTGACTCTAATCTATCTTATGTTGTTCTTCTTTGCTTCATCTTGTAGCTGTTGGATTGATTTTTCACTGTCTCTTTTTATTTTTAAGATATCTTTCTTTTCACAGTCACTAGACACAATCCTGTCTTCTAGATCTAATATTCTAACTTCACTTTTCATTCAGTCTGTTGCGTATATGTTTAATGGAGTTTTTAATCTCCTGATTTCTGTTTGGACCTGTTCATGAATTCTATTTCTTTCCCATGTTGGGCATTCATGGTTTTCATTGTTTTTCCTGCACGCTTCTGTTTTTTTAGCCTGTGTCTGCTTTAATGTCTTTCATTTTGTTTATCATGACTTTTTGCACCTTAGATATTATTTTTTCTGTAGCATCTTCTATTTGTGTTTTCACTTTGTTTCCATCATTTCAGAAAGTTCCAATGGTTGGAACTTTTGATTTCAATAAATAGCTTTATCCCTAGTATCAAAGCCTGCCTAGGAAATGTCTGTTCCTCAGGGGTCTTATAGATGTAAATGGTTCTTGGTGTTAGTGTCTATCCCAAGAACCTACCTTCCCAATGTATTAGGGATGAAAAGTTGCTATCTAGGTGGCTCAGCACCTAGTCCTTTCGTACTGGACTATGGTGATGGCTATGATCCATTACAATCAGAGTGTTGTCATACAAGGGAGAAAAACTGATTATAACATGCATGACATCCTGGCTAAAGTCATACAGTTAACAGTAACAAGTATCAGGCACCACCTGGCTACTGACAAACTGGTAACTATTAGGCTGATATCTTTAAGCATAGGAGCAAATCCCACAGTTATATAACAAAATTCAACATAACCAGGAGCTTGAATGCAATTTTCCCCTTAGTGGAGTGATTTCACCCTGTTGCAAGGGTGGAGTGTTTAAGAGGGATAGAGGCAAGATAGAGAGGTGAATGAGGTCAAATATTGTAGAGCAAGGCTGGAGGACAAAGGATGATCACCCAAGTTTTGGGAAACTGTAGGACACAAAAGGAAAAGAATGGAAGAGAAAGCAAACGAGTATAGACGTGAACCAAAAAGAGAAGAGACAATGTTTAGTCACATGAAATTATCATAAAATTAAGCAAGATAGTTGATGAAAGAAAAAAACCAAGTAGAAGAAAACAAAAAAGGTAAGACATCTAAGTCATCAAAGACAGAGAAAAGAAAAAAAGAGAGAAAAAAAACCCCACAAAAAACAAGACAAAACAAACCAAAACAAAAATCCCAACCAGACAGAAAAAGGAAAAACAATCAGACAAGAAAAATAAAAGTAGTAAAATTCCTCTGGTGTCTACAGTTCTGTGGTAGGTTCAAGTAGAATCCCAGAAATGTGTTGTGTACTCCAGGCAGGTTTACAGTGGGATTTGTTCTGGGCGTGGGGCTTATCTTGGCCTCTGGATGTGGGGGCTGAGACTGATCTTCTGTTGCTTGAGTTCTTCCCAGTTCTTTGATTAAGGAAACAGTGGTGGCCCCACCTGCCTGCTCCTATTCCTTGTGTCTGTGTGCTGAAGCATATTGCTGATTCACTTAGTTTACCGTTTGATGTCTTGTGTTCTCGCTGTTGCTTTGAACTTTTCCATGTCGCTGGTCCCACATGCCCGTCGTGCGCATTCCCACTGGGGCCTTGCTGGGTTGCACGGGTCCTGCCTGGACTGGGTTGGTGTGTGGGCCCCCACTGGAGCTTTGGTGGGTTACTCTTGTGTACATGTATTTATTTGAAGGTTTTTAAAAGAAATCTTCCACTGTTCCAATATTGCATGTATTTTAGAATAAAATTATCATAAATTTCAATATGGAATTTTGGTGGGATTACATTGTGCTTACTAAATAAATGTGGGGAGAAAAGGCATGTTTATCATAATATTAATTCTTCCCAGATGACAAAAAAAATGATTCTTGTTCAGGTTTTTTTGTTTGTTTGTTTCCTTGTATTAGAATCTTTGAATGTTGTCAAGGACCCTTTGTATTTTTCTCTAAGTTAATCACCACATATTTTTATCTGTTGTTGCTATTATGGCAATGGTATATTATTTTCCGTAACACCTCATCATTGTCTGATGTTTGAAATGCTCTTTTAGTTTGCTCTTGTGATTATCAAGTTCTTACAGTTCAACTATTAAATTGTTTATTTTCAGTAGATAGGCACATCATCTCCAAAACTTACAGTTTATTTCTTCCTTGCTAATCATCTCATTTCTCTTTCCTTCTGTATAGGCCACGATTTCCAGCACAACTTTATTGGCTGCAATACACAATAGTTTATGACAGTGAGAACATTCACCTTCTTTATCATCTTAACAGGAATGCACTTAAAGTTTCTCAATTAAGTATAATGTTTAGTGAGGGGTTTAAGATATAACCATGATTCATCTAAGGTAATTAAAGAAATTCTTTTCTACTCAGTATGCTAAGAGTTTTTTAATCATAAATAAGCAAACATGGCCAGGTGTGGTGGTGCACACTTATAATCCCAGAACTTGGGAGGCTGAAGCAAGAGGATCACTGCAAGTTCAAGGCCAACCTGGGCTACAAAGTGAGTTCAAGGCCAGCCTGAACTGCATAGTGAAACACGGTCTCAAAAAGATAAACAAAAAATGTATCAAATACTTTCTGCATCAATTGAATTATCATATTTTTTAAAATTTTAATTTACTAATGCTCCAAATTATATTGGCAGAATCCCAATGATTAATCATTCTCAATCAAGTTATTTTATATCACACTGCCACATTCAATTAGCTATCATTTTAAAAGCTACTTGCATAAGAGAGAAGAGATGTAATTTTCTTTCTTTTTAAAATATACTGTGTTCATCTAGTTGCATCAATATTATAAAAGGAGCTTGGAAGCTTTGCACTTTATCTCTTTTGGAATAATTTAGAACACAGATAGGAATTTTTTGTTTTTCAAGAGTTTGATACAACTGACCTGTGAAACCATTTGGGCCTACATGTTTTGAGAACCGAAGTGGTTGATTATATTTTAATTTCCTTAAAACTTATTGGTGTAGTCAAGCTCCCAATTTCTTGCGCCAGGTTTGACATTTAGCATTTTCCATTTTGTCTAACCTTTCAAACTTTTTAGTTCATAAAAACTCTCTTTAAGTACTTTAATATCTTTTGAAAATGATACTTTTTCCTAAAGAATTTGAACCTTATAGAAATTTTTAAAGAAAATTTTAAAACTCACTCCAAATCCTATACCTAAAGATAATCATAATATAAACATCTCAGTACATGCAAACAGTTTTAATTTTTATATCAGACCTCCCCATAGAGAATTATAATAATATTAGTAACAAAGATACACAACAGGTATTATTACATACAGAAACTGATAGAATTACATACATATCTAGTAGGTGAGTGGAGCTTGAATAGCTACATGACAGTGATAACTACACATGTTTCTATTATAACTGCATGTGTCTCTATCATAATACCTGCAACAGTTCTTTTCTTTTTGCATTTAATGGTTACAGGTAATCTCCTACCACCAGATTCTGTATTCAGAATTGGACCCTGTTTTATGCATCCTTCCAGGCATCCTGGTTTCTGGAACGTTTTTCTGAAGTAATAAGGATGTTTACTGAATAAGTGAGTAAATGAATCAATATATGATGCTGTGTGCAAACATTGTTATAGGAGCTACATACAATTGCTTATATAATCCTCCCCAGTCTTGCAAGGGAGATAGTATTGCTCTCATTTTACAGCTGAGGATATTGAAATGGGAGGTAAGTAACTTGTCTGGAATTTAAAGAGCAACCTGCTGGATTCAGACACAGGCTCTGTCTGACCCTGACACCTGCTCTCTTCTCACTATAGCACACTAATAATCAGAATAAATAGCACAAGGGAAAGTAAAAACCGCAAAATATCCAAAAGAAATACCATGAGTCTCCAGTTCTTTCACTGCGTGTTAGGTCAGCTCCTCCTAGACACCATGCATTGCAATAGGAACTGGGATTCTGTGACTTCCAAATAAAGCTACTGCCTTTTATCCCAACAAAGAAGAGAAGACCTTAAGGCTATGCTCAACTCTGGAGTATGTAGTGGCCAAGAAGAAAGAAGTATAAGAGAGAAGATGGATTCCAGAAGCTTCCTGTGTAAAGGCAAGAAAAGAGAAGGTAGGAGTAGGCAGGGGAGGAATGAGGGACAGCACACCACTGTAATAGAGACCCAGCAGTGGAAGAGGGGTCTATAAAAAGAAGAGAAAACAGCACCCACATTGGGCCTACCAATTAGGAAGAAAGGCCCTGTCAAAGCAGACCAATTAGAAGAGTCTTGTCTGGGCTCCTTTCTTCCAGATGACTTAGCTCCGTGCTACATGCACTGCAGGGGAATGAAGCAAGAGCAACTTTCAGCCCCCATTGCAGTGGCTTGGCTGGGCCCCTGGTCACAGCAAACCTACACTATCACCTTGTGCCTGGGAGAATCTCCCTGCAGGGCAGTCCTCAGCATAGCTCCTTTTATTTAAGGTCACTTTAACGAGTCATTAGAACAGATCCTTGTTGGTTTTATGACATCTGCCACTTAAGATTAACAAATATGTCAATCAAAAGGGTTATAATCCAGTGAGAGAAGGGAAGCAGGATGGGTTATTTCCTGGTGACTTGCATATTATCAAAAACCCCATTTAAGAATTTCAGATTTCTTAACACCCTTCTCAAATAGTTCCAATAGTTCTCTAAGAATGTATGCACCCTGGACAAGGGTGTGTTAAAAACAAAAGCCACACGCAACATTTTGGTACCCTGTTTGTGTCTTTTAATTTTTGTTGAAGTACAACGTATGCATAGAAAAGTTGACAAAGTATAATTGCATGGCTTTAAATGTTCGCAAAATAAACACATTCAAGTAACTGACACCCACATCAAGAAACAGAATTATTACTAACAGCACAGAAATCCCTCCTGTCTTTTTTCACCCACTGCTCCTTATCCACAGGTAGCTACTGTTGTAACTTCTAACAGCACAGACTGCCTTTGCCTGTGTGTGAACTTGACATAAATGGAACCATTCAGCGAGTTGTTTCTTTCCTCAAACTTCTAACTGTGAGACTGGCATATGTTCTTGCCATGAGCAATAATTTGTCCATTCTCATTGCTCTATAGTATACCCTTATACTACAAATGATTTAATTCATTCTACTGTTGATGGACATTTGGGTCATTTCCAGTTTAAGACTGATGTGAATAGTTGCCAACCTGTTTGATCATTATTAACATACTCCTGCCAAAGCCACATCACATATGATTGTGAAATTCAAAGGCTAATAAATTGCTAGGGCTGTAGGAAGTAAAAATAACTGTAAAAAGTATTGGTTTTGCTTGTTTGGAAAACTTAAAAATAGTATATAAGGCAATTATATACTGTATAAAGCAATTATATGGGATTCACTGCCTGATACTCAGTAACTAGCCCGAGAAAAGGAAATGCTGATGAAGGTTTGGGTTAAGACTATGGGTCTGTGTGATTCCAGCAGCAGCTGGTTCAGTTTACCCTCTGCCTTTAGCAAAACTTGGTAATGTTTTCATGATATGCCAAGTTGATTCTCCCAGATTTTAACAAAATAAACTGCTGATTGACTTCAAACTGTGAGGTAGGTGGTAAGTGACATGGCTCTCGTTTTCCAAAAAAGGAAGGTCAGACAAATCGCTTTCCATTTTTCTTGCTGGCCTCAGAGTGATGAGTTTGTGTCACAGATGTAGAACACAAGAGGCTTCTGACAGTGAGCCCAGACTCTCCAACTGTCCTACCCACGCAGTCAGCCTTGCAGGATGCCCGACATGTGACTGGGAATGCAGTGGGAGGAACTGCAGCCTTAAGGTGGGAGAGATTCTATTAATAACTTTGATTTTTAAAGCACTCTGTCTCTGAAGGGGTGGGGGCATCCTTCCAGCAGAGCTGGCCAAAGTTGGTGAGTCATATGCCGGTACACAGAGATATGTCATTTTGGAGATGGGCCTTCACATGGCTCTTGTAACTTCCGGGACTCCTTATTTAGGGGCTGATTTCTCATCTTTGATCATTATGCTCTAGAAATTGATAAATTAGCCAAGGCATAATCCTTTTTTCTCCTCCAAACGTCACTCACGGGGCTGCAGCTATGAGGCTTTCTGTGTGTCTCCAAACGGTCTGCCTCCCTCCATCCCAGGGAAGCGTGGCCTTTTGCTACAGATTTCCTTGTTCATCTGGTGCAGGCTATGGGCTCCTTCCCAGAACACTAATTTAAAGCGTGTTACATAAAGTTACAAAGGAAACCAATGATCAAAATACAGTTATCTAAATTGTGAAATCAATAATAAAAACAAGTTTTTGATGTGGTAGTAATGTGTGTGCTTCTTTATTGACGTAGTCAATAGCCAGATCTAGAGGTGAGAAAAAGATTAGCATGATTTCAAAGTAATGAGAAGATGTCTGAAATAATATCATATCAAAATATTTTCATTTCTATTGGTTACCGACACAGGTACTGTTAATACGTCTATGGTCTCTGCCTGTATTC